>JAFNEN010000811.1:0-147500 GCA_019343175.1 Oedothorax gibbosus
ATTTATGTTACAATTATTAGTACTATAAATAAAATTCTTAATCAATAGCATAAAAATCCATGACTTTTGTTTTACGAATAAATAAATTATTTTTCGAACATCGATTGGTGAATCAACATTACGTGGAAACAGAGCACCAGTCGGAGAGCCCATCGTAGGCAGACAGGAATGAATGCTGGAATAATCACGTCACGTGAAACAAGCTAATTACCCTAATAACATAAAATTTGTTTCATGTTCAAGAGTAATATTCAAAATTTAATTTTCTGTAATATACAAATAGAAACAAAGTTAAACATTAAAAAAAAACCAGCCAACTTCAGAAAATAAAGTTTACATTTGAACTTCCAAAACGTTTACTTCCCAAAACTCCCTCAACTTGAAAATCGCTAAGTCCCTAATTTGAGGAGAAGGTTGATACATATGGCAACTTATCGCTACCGTTTTGTTAGAACTATGTCAATTGTCTCCAGACCTGAAAATCAGGTAAGAGTAGGCTGGCAAACTGAAACGGTGGCTCACATATGTTCCCAATGTTTGTAAGTCTTTATGTTGCACGGACATCAGTCGACGAACAACCTATTTAATTATCCTTAAATGTAATATTTAGTGATTTAAATCGCAGTTGACAAATCCACAAGAGCATGGGAAACTTAATTTGAAATTAATAATTAAATGAAATTTTATTTTTATTATTAATATTAATTTAAACTTAATATTAAAATGAAATTTTAGTTTAGAATGACGTCATAAAAGCCGAGTTTATACGAGTTATAATTGGTGGGTTTTACCTAGGTAATAATTTACCTAGGTAGGTGAGCATAATAATCTTCTTCACAAGGTATAACAGCCGATACAACAACCTTTACCTGAGGATTGAGCCGGAATATTCCATCGAATAAACACTCATACTTGCACAGGATCCCTGAAACAAAATCTCGATTAGTCTTGTTTGTTCCGGCATGTACAACAACACAATCGAGTTGTACGATTTCTTCATTGAAGAAATCTCCCTTGTCAATCCTTCGATCTTACTGCCAGGAACACACACAAAGTCGAAAAAACTCCATTTTCCAACGAAATACTCCTTCAAACCCTTAATCATAGAATCACCAATGACCAACAACTTCATTTTGTCAAAATAAAGCCTGAAAAAAACTTTCAAATAAAAGAATCAAAAATGCACGTATAAGTAGTAGTAGTATATATTATGCGACATATGCTCGCCGACTTGGCTGCTTCATTGCATTGATCTTACTCGGATCCTATTGGCTTATAGGAGACAAAAAAGGAAAACTGAAACAAGAAGACTCTCATGATGGCTTCAATAAATCTAATGGTCACTTTAGTCTTGTGGGAATCATAGCTGGAAAAATCAAATAACCAAGGAAAATAAAGTGGAATACAACCGATTCCTTGTCTAAGTTTAATTCTATCATTTTCGAACCGAGAACATGCAAGGATGATATGTTCTGTTGTTTCTTCAACATTGCACGAGGAGCACATGGGCGAAGGGGCAAGACCCATACGATACAGTTTAGCTTTGGTTGGAAGAGATTTCGTTCTAAATCTGGCGGGAGAATGCACGTATAAGAAATGCGGTATAAGAAATGTAAAGAGTTTGGCATATAAGTGATCGTTGATTCACCGCCAATTGAAAGTCTCGCCAAGAACAAGATAGCCTGAGGTGATCAACATTTTTCCTATTTTCTGCAGATCGGTTGTTTGGTTCGCTCTAGCAAATTCATCACACAGTTTGTACAAGATGTAATTTTTTTTTTTTTCTTTTCTGGCTCATTCCTTCTAGCCTATTAAAAAAACATCAAAAGTGATTTAGTAAGTTAGAAAGTTTAGTAAGTTAGTTTTAAAAGTGATTAACAGTTAGTTATTTTGCTGATTAAAATTGACTAAGAAATTTTATTTTAAACATAAACAAAACCTAATAATCGCAATCGCAAGGTTAACCTGTTGGAATTATTTATCGCCGTTATGCTGCCGCAAAATGTTGCCGACCACGATTCTAGGATTCTTATTTATAGTAAAAAGTTTCCTAAATGTGTTAGATTCAAATAAAAATGCATTTAATTTTTATAAACATCCTAACCAGCAGTGCAAAGGCGGCGGCATGACAAACGGCATGTAGAACGCTACAAAAATCATATAATATAGAATCAAACAATCGAGCACAATAATTCAATATTAAACCCTTAACTTCAAATAAATGAGAATAAGAAAACTTACGATCATGCAACAATTTTCACAAAAATATAATCGCGAACGCTTTCAATCTGAGAAAAAGGTAAACAAACAGAAACTTAAGCTAGATTAAATAGTTAATCGTGTTCCCTGAACTAGATTAAAGGCCCGTTTCCACTAGCGAGTTTAATCCAGATACACTTAAGCTAGCTTAAATTTAATCCAGTTCGGAAAAAGTGCCGTTTCCACTAGCAAACTTTGATCTAGTAGTCTCGAACCCAGAATTTTTCCAAATGTGTTTTTTTTTGGGGGGGAGGGGGGGGGGGGGGGGTTTGAGAGTAGCGTTTTGTTTATACTTTATATTTACAAATTGCATCATTCAAAGAATCAATCTGTCTAATGCAAAATCACCTAATTAACTAATATTTAATTAAATTATTTGTGCTTTACGCTGCCTATGATAGCTAAATTTCTAATTTTTGTTACAATATAAAGATGATATTGCATTTAAAAAAAGTCTTTGAAAATTAGTCAGTACCTGCAGAAACCCTGACTGTAGGAAGAAGTGAATATAGTTAATTAAAATATATCTAACACAATAAAGAAAATTATTACAACAATTAGCTTCATTTGTTCCGAGAGAAAACCAAAATCTTTGAGTGTTTTTTTTTTTTCAAAACACAATTTCGATTAAAATGATCAAATTAAATGGGTTTTTATAATTTACTGTTCATAAAGATATTTATATTACAAGTGCCTTCAAAATAGCTACAATACTGCACAGATATACCTCTGAGGGATACAGACGTATAAACCCGTCACCTAACTGTCTGGTTTTCCAGCAACACACATAATTAAAAAAAATATATATAAATTGAATAACTTTAATTTTAAAATTGAAAGCATGGAGGAGCCATTTATAACCATCTACTATAGAAATATATATATATATATATTTTTAAATATTTAAGAAATTAAATTTTTGGTTAAAACTTTAATTTAAATCTCATGCATTGAAAACGAATTTACACTTCAGCTAATTTGTTTATCCCTCAGAGGGACATACAATACATCAAACTGGTTCCTAACTTTGTAAAAAATTATCAATTTTTTTCTAAATCAAACATTCATCATTACATAAATTTAGTATATTTTAAAATCAAGTTAAAAGCAACAATATAAAAAGCACACACATACAAAAATGAAATGCTGTTTATTGAACAAGGTTTATTTAAATACAAATTTGGACACAGAATTGTTCTTGTAGTAGTACCATCAGAGTTATTTAGTCTTAATTTGGTTCATCATTTCTTGATCAGTAGAGTATAAACCAAAAAACACCCATAATTGATATCAATAAATGACACACAAAAATGAGCATCATTTAGTCATGTTAGCCACGTCTCCTGAGAACAAAAGTATGATTGCTAACTGACGTTTAGATGTCCTTTCTTGGCTTAGGCGATAAAAGTTGGAAAGTTGGCATCCGAAATTTTAAAATATTAAATGCTAAACTTGTATCATAGTTATGGACAATTTAATGAGCATAGTAGCACACAAACACTTCACAACTGATGCTATCTTGCTGTAAACAATGCAAAGGACAATTTACATGGGAAGTCTATTTTAAATATAGATTTTAAATTTCTAATTAAAGATGTTAATTCCACTTTGCAATCATTCTTTTGTGGATCATAAACATCAAGTGTTTCTGTATTTTTATCAACCTTAACTAAAATCCAATGCAAATTACCAACACAAATAGGAATCAGTAAATTTGAATAGTCATAAGAGTCTACTAGTAAAACACAAGTTGACATTGTCTGGGCAACTGTAGAGCGTATAGCTTGAATGCTACCCGACTTTTCACATAGAATATGAAAGAAAGCATCGACAATTTCTTCATACAACCAACCTCGGACAACCTAGAAGAAACATATATATTAAGAGAAACACATTAAGGCAACTCATACACAAGAAATATAAGGATTTTAACATTTCTTTTTGTAATGAATGTGCTATGAAAATTTGAGAATGCTTGTCATTTATTGTAACAACTCTTTTATATTACAATAAAATACCACAAATCTGCCAACGAGAAATCCACAAACTGTTCACTGCAAACTTAAGATGTTTATGCAATAAAAACAAAATAAAACATCGAAGGGAAGTCATACTTCCGTTTAAAAGAAAATTTAGTGTAATTTATTGTTGAAACTTAATCAACCAAAAAGTACTGATTGGTAGGTTAAACTAGGTTTTGGTACAACAATGTTCATTTTTAAAAATGTTTAAAGTAATTACTTTGATCATTGTACATGCATAATGCATGAAATAGAAAAATACTAATAATTTTTGTAACATCATAGGCACCAACTCCAGGGGGACAGTGGGGCTTTTAATGAATATGCCGATTTTAGTACTTTTCATTTTTAAATCTTGTGTTTCGCATGATTTAACCCCCATGGCCAAATCCAAAAGTTGGCGTCTATGTGTTACACAATAGTTGTTTGTATATTGAATACTAGATTACCAGGAATCAAAATGTATGGTGTTTTCCGTCTCAAAATGACTGAAGTGTCCGAATTGCAAGTCATGTCATTAGGGGTAGTTAATGTCAACATACCTGTTTCTTCTTGCCGACAAAAGACTGGCATTATGCACCCTCCACACATCAATTAAAAGTTGTATTTCCGGATCGCCCCAATTTCTTCTTCTGGGTTTATCTTTACTAGCCATCTTAAAATCATAGAAATATAGTCAATACTCGATAACTCGAAGTCCCAGGGGACCCCCAAAAATATTCGACTTATCCGAAGTTCGAGTTATCGAAGTTACTTCCCATTCCTGTCTACTGGTACTTAGGATAGGTCGACATGGTTTAATAGGTGCCAAATACTATAGTTGTAAACATTTCAATTTTTTTAATAGCCTATGTAAACAGCAAGAGAAGAATGGGTCAAAAGGTTTATAAAACTCAACTGTAACAAAATTTGGCCTCATTACTCATTATTAGTATAATACCATGTAAATATCATTTGAAAAAAAAGCAGATATTTCTTGTTTTTTTATTTTTTAAGGTTGTTGGCATTCATTTATAGGGGAAATCTATCTCAAAAACTTCGACTTGGAAGATGTTCACTTCGAGTTATCGAGACAGTTTTTTGATAGAAAAGTACAGAAATGATTCGGGACTTGATCAAAAGTTCGAGTTAGCGGATTGTTCGACTTATTGGAAGTCAAGTTATCGAGGTTTGACTGTACATGTGGATGTTAGATAAATTTAAAGAAGTACTCTATGCAGGACAATCTGGTCATAGCATCAAGTAATGCATACCAATAATTCTACAGGCTGATTCAATAATTGTTTCGATTGCTAGATCTCGAAAGTTTGATATTTCAGCATTGATAAAATCCCAGATCCGTGGTCGGTGACTTTTTAATGTTGCCAAGTTGGCGACATCGTGATCTTTCGAGAGCATAAAGAAAATTTAAAACAATGCTAATTGGCTTTTTTTTTAAAAAAAACCCTCTCAAATATAAAAATGACCTGTAAAAATCAAATTCAAACAAAAACAAAACCTAATAATCACAATCGCAATGTTAACCTGTTGGAATTATCTATCGCCGTTCTGCTGCCGCAAAATGTTGCCGACCACGATTCTATGATTCTAATTTATAGTAAAAAGTCTCTTGAATGAGTTAGATTCAAATAAAAATGCACTTAATTTTTATAAACATCCTAACCAGCAGTGCAAAGGCGGCGGCATGACAAACGGCATGTAGAACGCTACAAAAATCATAATATAGAAATATAGAATCAAACAATCGAGCACAATAATTCAATATTAAACCCTTAACTTCAAATAAATGAGAATAAGAAAACTTACGATCATGCAACAATTTTCACAAAAATATAATCGCGAACGCTTTCAATCTGAGAAAAAGGTAAACAAACAGAAACTTAAGCTAGATTAAATAGTTAATCGTGTTCCCTGAACTAGATTAACTTAATCGCGTTCGGAACTGGATTAACTGCCCAGCTCATGACGTTTCACTTAGGCTCCGCCCTTGATCTAGATTAAGTTCGCTAGTGGAAACGGGGTATAACTTAATCGCGTTCGGAACTGGATTAACTGCCCAGCTCATGACGTTTCACTTAGGCTCCGCCCTTGATCTAGATTAAGTTCGCTAGTGGAAACGGGGTATAAGACGGCGAAAAATCCCCAAACACCTTAGAATAGGGAATAATGCTGGGTGATTCGTGGGTTTCATCGCACCCGGATACAGAGGTGGGTAAACCAAACTCAACCCCGGGTATGTTCAGTGCATACAGTGATCCGTAGCGAAAACCAATGGCCGCCATTACTATTTTTGCTTGTGTTGCATGTCATGTAGAAAACATAGAGAATGGCTCAATTGAAAAAGTTAAGAAACAAGAGATAGTTTAATGTTTTTATAAAGTTTTCACAGCTACTTTACTTTAATATTTGAGTTATTAATTGCATAACTGTTTGTTGATCAAAATGTCATAGTATAAAGATACTGTATAAATATTCTAAATATCTAAATAATAGATGGCAGCACGATTGCTTTGGTATCGATGTTCTAAATACATAAAATATTTCTTTATTATTAGTTTATAATTAGTTATGTTTTTGGTTTCTCAGTTGGAATTAAATTTAAAAAAAGTTGTGTTTGAATGGTACATGCAACTGAGTAGTTAAAACAAGTAGGTTTGTTACAGAATCTGTCACTTAAACCGCTTCCACACAACATTTGTGCTCAACAGGAAACAAACTATTTATTCACCTCAGAAAGAAATTCGCCAAACAGAGCCTTTAGCTAGTTGTAATTAAACATTTAAACGATAAAATTAATTATTTTCATTAATCTTCTTTCTCGGATTTAATAATTAGACTTTATCGTTTGCTTAATTTGTTTGAAGTTCGAAGAATAATAATGTAATCTTTTTTAATAAATATCTTTGTGTCGCCACAATTTACCAGTTACATTTCTTTAGAAAATTCAGTCATTTATCGTTTGTTAAATTAATTTACAGTTCGAAAAATATATAATTAGTGCAATTGATGCTTTAAAAATAAAAGCGAAACTTTGCATATTTTTTATGCCAAGTTAGAATTCTTTACGCATGTTTCTTCATACATATATAATAAACCATCAAAAGAACTCTATTGTGATATTACAACAATCCAAACTAAATTATATCATATAAATAAATATTCTTTCATAAGGTTTTATTTTTATTTTAAATAAAGTTTCTCGTACGTTTAACGAAATGGCAACAGTGAAAATATTGAATAAAAATGGAATTTGCATGTTATTTCAATGTAGATTAAATTTTTAGTTATTTAAATTTTAAATAAAATTCTAATTTAAATTTTTTAATGAAATTTGGAATGTAGCCTAATCTGATTTTTTGCTTCAAAATGACGTATCCCACTTGTCTGTGAGACTTGTGGTTCTTTCTGTGAAAGTGGGTGACAGACGGACGGACTGAACGATTATAATACCTTCCACTTTTTACGTTATAAACGTAGTGTGGAAGCTAAAAAATTATAAACTTAGATACAATAATTTCGGGAAAACTTCAATGTGTTAGAATTTTATTGAAGAAATCATGTTACTGCTCTAGCAACCTATTTAAGGTTATAATAATTAGCCCGGAAAAAAGGTAGTTAAAAACGCGTTCTAATAATTAAAAAGACAGAATTTTTTTTTTAAATATTTTAAATTCCGTTATATTCTAAACTGTACTGCCGAACACCCGGGTAAACATCAAAGACGTGTGTGAACGCACTTTCTTAGGTTGTCTGGTGTTCCCTAATTATCGTGGTTATCCCTACTGCTGGGTGAAAACGACCTGGGTAAGAATCTGGGTGTATAAACGCAGCTAAAATGAAGAGTACAGGGGAAGAACCGATTTATTTATTAGGAGTAGTGCCGTAATTGTATCTGCTTGGCGGACATTGGCGACAGAAAACCGGTTTTCCTTTCGGTTCTTCTTTCGCGGTACCAACATGTGACTCGTGTCCGCTGATCTCTGGCGTAAATCAGGGTTGCCGTGAGAGAAAAACAAAGTGAGTAACCGATTTCCTCACACCAGTTTAGACGATGACTCGCTTTCATCGCCAAAGAGGCCTGATGAGGAAAGTTTTCTACGAAATTAAGCGGTTTTCCCCTTGTACTCTTCAAATGTGAATCTTTGATTGTTCATTATTTGTTTACAAAGAAACTGGCGAAGAGTATAATTTGTTTAGCTTTTTTTTCTTTAATTTGAAAGAATTAAAAAAAAATCTTTATTGACATTCTGACGATGTCCGTTTGTTCGTCCGTCCGTACTTGACTTCCAAAATCGGTTTTATACGTCAGATCTTAAAAATTCTTTTTTTGTTAGAGAGGTATGACCTCAGAGGGGGACTCAACTTTCATACTTTTTGTCCGTCAAAAACGTTTGTACGTCCTGACGGTCATCTTTCTGTCTGTCGGCGAATTTCCCAAAGAATTAACATTGAAATTGTTTTTTTAGTAATTTAATTCGCTGTTGCCATATCAACAATAGCATGAGAAACTATTTAACATTGATAAATGAAAGTTTTTTTAAAAATTCAGTTTGGAATGACATCTTAAAAAGTAGCACAATGTGATTCTTTGATTGTTCAGTATATTTGTTTACAAAGCGGCAAGGCATTATATTTGTTTGTTTAAAAATAAGGTTAGTTTTAATTTTACATTTCTTATTCTTTAGTGCAGTTTAGCCGACCGAGTGGCGGACCACAAATAACGTTCCTAAAGCTTTTGCCCTACCCTAATTCCAACTTCTTTCAAAAAGATTCACCCCTTTGAGTGCGAATTGTACAAAAACGAAGGTTGGTTTTTCATCCCCCCTCTCAAGGGGAGTGTCGAAATGTCACCAGCTGAAATGGACCACTTTTCATGCTAGGGTTGCTTTTAGACCATTTACCATAAAACATAATCTAGCTATGTGTTTTTCGTTTAAGAAGAATAACGAAATGTTTTTCAAAACATTAAAAACTACTATTAATTTTGTTTTAAATATTAATTTACTACTTTTTTATACTTTAAAGATTGAATTAGAAACTAAAATTATTACATTTGGTTTTAATGCGCGTTGCTTATAAATATTTATTCTTTTTTTAACTTTCTTGACTGAAATCAACCCATATACTTTTTAAAATAGTCAAAATATAAATACCTAAAAATTAAAAGCTTCAGTACAAATAAAATTAATCCTTACATTTTCAAGCAGACATTTGTATTTTTCGGTAATATTTTTTTAGTCGAAATTGTATACTCAGCTACTCATCAATGTTAAAATTTTGTAGAAGGAATTTAAGTCGTTATTAATTATTATCCTCAATCCATGTCAAGAATCGATTGTGGCGGAAACCGAAACAAAAATATAATATACCAAAATCAACAATGAGGTAAATTTATTTTACTAATTTTACCATGTAAAATTTTTTATAACGTTTGTAATTATACGTCAAAATTTGAAACGAAAATGCCATTTGAAACAAACCCTCCCGTCACCGTCACTTTTCATAATATTTGCTGCTTCTAATTCCACTCGTAATAAATTTTATTTGTCTTGGATGTTTTAGCAAACTAAACTATATAGATGTAAATTATTTTTCCGCACTTTTTTTTATGCATACATCGACAAAAAAAAACAACACAATACCTTTCACGATTATATGCCTGTTTAGTTAATTAGAAAATATTTGTTTGTATCATTTTTTAAAAATTATGCTAAAAAATTCTGTATATTAAATAGAATAGTTGTTAATTACTAAATTGATCCAATAAAATATATATAAGGACTGAGGTGCTTTCTGTATGGTATATTTCAAATCTTATAATTAGTATATCAGTTAGGATATCATGGTTACAAAGATATAGTAGTCAATCGAATATTTTTAGACAAATGCTAAATATGCATTTGGGTTAGTGATTCATTCAATTATCAATGGGTCGAGCCACAATGATAACATTATAAAAAATATCTACTAAAACAAACAAATCTTGGTAAAGAGCATCTTCTTATTGAAATTTGACAAGATTTATTTTCAAATTATTTAATTTTTTAATCAACTAGAAATTTTTCGAAATAATCTAGGAGGCTCTCCCAACTATTATTTATTTATGACTATAAAATATCTAACAAATTTTTATATATAAAAAGACACTTAGCATATTTGTTATTTCGGGATATAAAAATATAGGCTACATATATAGAAAATTTTGGAATCAGATCCTCATTCAAGGAACTATGAGTACCACAAATAGGAACATTTTTGGAACTCTGTAAATACCACTCACATTGTACATGTTTGAGGAAAATCTTCAACTTTATAACAAGAACGTAAATAAGTAATTGTAAGGGGCGATTACCAAAAGGTAGTAATGCATTTAAAATTTTACCAATAACTTTATCTTCAAAAGTAAAGTGCCTTTTTCATATGTATGCTTGTCTATTTATTTACCTTTATTGCTTTGTCAACCTTTTAAGCGTTTTAGTGCTAAGAAGGTTTTTCGATGTTGGTCGATCTGAAAATGAAACCATCAAGTATAATACTCCGTTGGCGATAGGGTGAAACTATTTCCATGCCAAAGTCAACATTACTCTTTTACACACAACGACAAAGTCCAGGGGGGTAATTACCCTCACTCAGTCAATGCAGTCCCCGGTCATTCATCTATTGTAAAGCTCTTCACGGAAGGTGAGCAGTGAGCATAGGTGTATTCTGTCGGGGGGGGGGGGAGAAAACTGCAGAGAAATGCGTTCTTGGCAAAAGGGGTCCAGGATACCCAAACGCTTTTTGACGTCGCTTGACAAAAACAGTCGGGAACACGAGAACGCTTCCATGAGGTTTTGCCACTTTCAGTACAGAATCCGTTAACGTCTTATGGCGTCCTTGCCACTCAGTCGGTTAGAGTAGTTTCGTGTATTTTTTATTTATAAATATTTAATTATTTTTCAAACTGCAAATAAATTAAGCAAAAGATAAATATTATTAATTTAATTTTCGAAAGATAATTAAATAATTTAATTTTGGTCTATAAAAGTTTAAATTACAACTGAATGCTATGTTTGGAGATTTTTTTCTAATGTTAAAATCTTGTGTGGAAGTGGTTCTAGGTGAAAATTACTTATTTGAGTGATTAATTATTTGATTAATTATTGAGTTAATTAATTATTTGAGTGGCAACAGAAATGAAAAATGAAAATAGATTTTTCCTGAGCCTGGATTGGTAAATCCGTGTCACATGGGGACAGAGGACTAATCAGAGCACTGATCGTACGAAGAGTAAGAATGAAAGTTGAAAGTAAGGAATTTAGTGATCTGAAACAGCTCAATTGATGACAAATAACTGTGATATAAAGTGTGATG
Source organism: Oedothorax gibbosus (assembly GCA_019343175.1). NCBI lineage: Eukaryota > Metazoa > Arthropoda > Arachnida > Araneae > Linyphiidae > Oedothorax > Oedothorax gibbosus. Next base: position 11,634 of record JAFNEN010000811.1, read on the forward strand.
GCAATTTTCATGAATCGTATTCCCAAGTAAAACTAGCTTTGAACGTAATGCGTTATTGCATTAAAACACCGTGCGTGATCAGCCACATATTATGTAGGCCCTAGTATAACAAATTACTAATAAGTTACTTTTTTTTTTATCGAGGAATCAAATTTAACACTTCCTGCGTAGATACCATAAAAAAGTTTTACAGCTTTAAATAAACACTTTTTATCTTGAATATGCATAAACGAAACCAATAACAAATATGTGTTTTCTGCTTTCAGTTCTATGCTTTTTTCATTGAACACAATAGCTAAGATTCCGTCAAATTAAATTGATATTCACTATTATCAATAACAAATAATACAGATTACACAGGTACAATCTACTGATACAAAAATGTTTTGCTGTTATCTTACGGGGATGGCTCGAAACACTTTTATGCACAGTCTATTAATAATGATTACAATGAATTTTGAACCTTACCTGATAAAGGAAGGCTTTAAAATGCATAACTGACCACAGAAACTTTCTCTTTCTAAAGAACGCTAAAGTCTTGTTGTAGTATTTTAATAATAATGGCGACCAAAAATACTAATGATGAAGTAAATGCTCCACCAACGAGTCAAGAGGTATGAGTAGTTTTAATTGTGTTTGTAATTTTATTTTAAAATCTCTATATTAATGCAATTTTATTTTAAAATCTCTATATTAATGCTTATAATGAACCTAATCTTTACATGCTTTAAATCTTTGATGTACATGTTAAACTAGGCACTTTGGTTATCAGTACTTTGATTATTGAGAACTGGCAGCCAAAATTTTATAAGGGGTCGTCTACATATTAAAATGAGTACCAACTTTGAAAATTCCAATAGCAACACCCAATTTTTTTTTACTTAAAAATTTTCAGCACCTTCAAAATACCCCAGATATAAAAAAAAAAGAATTATTTATTTTCATTATTTGCTGAGATATTAAAGTGTTAATTTTGAACTTGTTTAGGGGAAAATCTCCAAATTGAAAAAGGTAACATTTAGGTTGTCTTTTCGAAACGACAAGCTAACAAAAGGGTTAACATAATTTCTCCCACGGATGCTAGAATTAAACCTTCTTCACTAATATTGTGATTTTTTTAATGTTTTGTTTTTAATTTTGGATTTTAAAATTCAGAAATAAAATAAAGACTAAACGAGGAAAAGTTTCAATTTTAAATTAAGTCACATATACGATTATTGATTATTTATAACGAACAGATTTTCAAATGCTATTAGTTACAATCAGATAGACAAACATGATTATTGCATTTATGTTTTATATTTTATGCACATTTTTGTTTTATTTATATTGCTACAAAAAGTTTGTTTAAAATTCGGCGCACTTTATCGTTAATATAAACCACATATTACAAAACGAGAGTTACGACCTTAACACGATATTTAAGGAAAGCAAAATAAAATTACGCAGAAGGATTGGGCAATGATTTTTAACCAAGGCAGTGGGCACTAATCATTTTAAATAATCAATGTAGTAACAATGAAATATACTTAACATCGAATTCCAATAATATTTTTGGGTATTTAATTTAAACAAACTTTTTGAAATTATTTCGGAAATAACATACATTTAAAAACATAGTAGTCTAGATAATTTAATGTTAATTATACAAACAAAATACATTGTATGCAATTGAAACAAGAAAAGATTTTTAGACATTTGACAGACATCAATAATTTAAATAAACATTTAACAATAAACGCTTTTCAACCACCAAACGATAATGCAAGTTAGGATCAAATTTGCCAAGTAATTTTTTACACGGTCCCTAAAATTAGTTTTTTTTTCAGTATTTTTTTACAATAACTCGGCAAATAATTGTTGTTGAATTGAAAAATTCGGGATTTTGGTTCTACTCGATCTACTTTATCGATTTATGTAAAAAAAATAAATTTGGGTTTGCTATTCATGTTTTATTTTTTCTTATTTAAATTTAAATAAAAAAATATTAAAAATTAAAAATTGATGAAAAAACTTGTGTAATTTGTTTTTGGAAGATTAAGAAGTAATAATGAAAAAAAATCTTTGTTTAATTCATTTTATTAGTGGAGGTATGAATAAAAGTTTGTGAAACTTTTTTAACATTATGGGCGTTCAACTTTGAATGCTTTATCTCAACAAATAATGAAAATTAATTAATTTTCTTTTGGATCTGGGGTATTTTGAAGATGATAAACATTTTTAGATAAGAAAAAAAATTGGGTGTTGCCTTTGGAAATTTCAAAGTTGGTACTCATTTTAATATGTAGACGACCCCTTATACAATTTTTGTTGCCCGTTCTCAATTCCTTACGCTATTTCCTGAAAAATGACACCTTTCACAAAATTCCTTGACCAATACCAGCCGAAAAACGAATGGTGGATCGTTTTCCCCCCAGCCGTACAAGGTTGTCCCCTTAGGTGTGCACATCTCCTCATACACTCATATTTTTTATAATATATATATTTTTATGCATACGCCAAAATTTTTTACCGACACGCCTTGCTTTTACAATATATAAAATTTAAAAAGAAACTACTAGATGAACCAGAAATAGGAGTGCATACGGTAAACCAAAATCCTAGTGAATGGTAAATCGGTTTCAAAATAACAATTATTTTAAACTAGTGGTTCAGCAGCTTTTCCAAATAAATTTGTCAAACCTTTTTATTTAAAAATCTCTTTCAAAAATATTTGCACTCATCGACAGATGTAATAAGTTTCCATTAGCCATACAACTTTTTCGAAAATTATATTTCAAAAAAGAAATAAAAATTCGTCTGTTTTAGACAAAGGAAACCAACCGTTCTGTGTTTCTACGGTGTTTTGCATGAGAAAGCAAATGAAACTATTAACAAATTGCTTAAAAGATTATATTGTTTTCAGCAAATAATGTGGGTCTACTTTTTAGGTGACATATCCTAGCGTTCTTCCACGTCCTCGGGTTGGATCAGATGTACTTGATAGAATACTTAACGATGATGTTTTGCACTTGGTAAAAACTTACAACAACAACCATGAAGTCATTCAAGAAACCATAATTAAACTTTATTCATACTTTGAAAAGAAAGAAAAAAGGAAGAAATACGCCGGGAGGGTGCAAGATGTCGTACAAAATCTACTAGGCAGGTCCAGAGAGGCTATCCAAGTGCTTTTGAAACGTATCGACGAATGGAAACCAGTGCGAGAAGCTTCAATTCAAAAGCTAACCGAATACATCAACAAGCTGGATCGGAATTTCAAAGTGAGCACGATTGTCCGTTTCGTGTCCTCGTCCGTAGATGTGTCTGGATCAGTTGGCGGACTGCTGTTTCAATCTGAAGCAGCTTGGGCCACCCACGCCCTGAACGCCGCGTCCTTTTTCGGACTGTGTGGCCTGGTGTCAACGGTGGCAGAGGTCGAAGTCTCCAAGAGGATACTGGACGAAGTGTCGGATATTATAGAAAAAGACCGCGAACTCATGCAACCTGTTCTCGAGTGGTTCGAAGAGACTGGGGAGCTGGATGCGGCAGTGGAGGAATTGTTTCCACACGCTCTGAATCCGAGTATTGTGCAATCGATTCAAGCGGACGCTGGGGACGTGAGTGATAACTTGCAGATCTTTAAAGCTTTGTGGTTGTCCAATGTTAAAAGGGACGACACGCTCTGGAAGAACTCAGATTTTCTGCACAGCATCCAGTTGTTTGCAAGGAGTGAAGTTGGCCAGTTGTGGTGGAAAAGGTCAAGTATTAACGTCAAAACTTGTTTATTTAAATTAATTAAATTAATAATAAATTAATAATAAATTAATTTAATTATTAAAGTTATCATATTACATTAATTACCTGCTTCAGTTTTACAATAATTTAAAGTATACCAACTAAATTTAGTATTTAAAGCGAAGTATTTTAAGTTTATTTATTGAGATTTTAAGAGGTTTTACAACATATTTATGACTCAAGTTTGCAACAGTTACAACTCAAGTTTGCAACATTTACAATTCAAGTTTGCAACAGTTAACAACTCAAGTATTTTAAGTTTTAACCGGCGCCGGCACCAGATCCTTTTGCGCCGGCACCAGATCCTTTGCACCAGATCCTTTGCTTTTAAGTTTTAACCGCGCCCAGTCCAGATCTCTAACCGTTACACTTCGAGGGTAGCAAGTATTAATCAATGAATTTAAGATATATCCTTTGATAATTTAATTATAAGCGAGTTTGTAAAAATATGAAATTTAAAACAAGTATTTTCGATTGAAGGGGAGTGTAAATTTCTTGCGATGACAAAAGAACAGGTCATAATTCTCCACTGCCTTAACTCTAGTTTATTAAGTAAACTTATCTTTTTGTTTGCTAAAAATGTCTTAAACTTTTTCAGGATAATATATAGAAAGCACCCCATCATAATGGACTCTGGCAGAATGGCCCTTCAGATAGAATTCGGACAGATCCAGTCTATCATCTTCCAGTGCATCCCGGCTTTGCCTTTAGAACAGCAAAGACTGACCTCTCTGCCGGTAGCCGGAAGGATCATGCTCAATCTTCTGACCATGTACGATTCACTGGCGGACCTCAACAAAGGGGCCAGGTCCATTCATTCCGATAAAATGAGGAGACTCGTGGAAAAGATGTCTCGAGAATTGAAAGCAATCGACGACACATTAGATAAAGTTAAGACTCAACTGAAGAAAACTGCTAAAGCAGAGAGAACTGGCTAAAATTTTAATTTAATTGATAAAATTTATCAATCGATGTGTGTTGAAAGATGTTTACCACTAGCTTAATTCTTAAATTATTTTAATGGCTTAAATTCTTGTGATACGTGTACACATTTTTAAACATTTGAATAAATCACTTTTTTTTCGTGTTTTAAAATGATGAATGTTACTTGGAATAAACATTGTTAGTAAGACTATTCTGTTGTACTTCATTTACGTTCCCTATAACTGCAACATCAAAATAAAGATATTTTTAATAATTAGTTTTTCGATAAAAAAACAATCTTCAAACTTCTGTAGATTCGCTTCGCAATTCAAAATAAACATCATATCCTGGTGACCAATTTTATAGACTTGCTTACAAATCCACTATCTCCTTTCTTAAAACAAAAATCAGATCAGAAAAAAGGAAATACTTCCTAAATTGTTTCAACAAATGCCAAACATCTCATGACAAATGGAAATTTATTAATCATATTACTAAAACAACTATCAAGCCAGTTCTACCTGTTTCTTTCAACTCTGACATGCAACTGGCCACTTCAATAAACAATCACTTTGCTTAAAGTTCAGTAACTGATCATAATAAGTTTAACTTTCTTAGTTATATTACTCGCAGTCCAAATTCCTTTGTCTTTTTCGACATTACAGAGAACGAACTTATGAAATATGTGTCGGGCCTGAGTAACAATAAGAGTAGTGGGCTGGACAAAATCGATGTTTCTATTTTGAAATTTTTACTTAAATACCATGCTAATTATGTTACAAATCTTATCAATAACCTAATTAAAAATGGTATTTTTCCAGATTTTTTAAAAACTGCTGTCGTTACTCCAATCTACAAAAAAGGTGATAAAAACTGTTTGTCCAACTATAGACCAATTTCAGTTCTTACCTCTCTTTCCCTTTTAATTGAATATTGCCTAAAAATTAGGTTGCTTAATTACTTTGAAAGCCAGAATTTTTTCTCATCTAAACAATTTGGTTTTTTACCACGCCGCAATACAGAACTTGCACTTATTAACTTCTCTAAATTTATTTATAACAGTATTGACCAAAATTATATCATAGTTGCCGTTTTTATTGAATTTCCAAAGCTTTCGATTCTGTGAATCACAACATCCTTTTGGATAAATTGTACTCTTATGGTATTCGTGGCCCGATCCATGATTTTCTGGGTTCATACTTGAGAAACCGAAGTCAATTAGTTAAAATAAATAATACTCTCAGTCCTATTTCCTTTCTCACCAAAGGTGTTCCTCAAGGCTCCTTACTTGGTCCACTTTTATTTCTAGTTTATGTTAACGATTTATTAGCTTTAGATCTATCTGGTGAGATTATTTGTTTTGCAGACGATACCACTCTTCTATACTCCGGTAATAATTAAGATGATCTTAATAGTTTAATCCAAGAAGACCTTATCAAACTTAAATCTTGGTTTGATTCTAATGACTTACATATTAATGCGAACAAAACAAAATACATAAATTTTAGCCTAATTAAAAAAGAAAACTAATTTCGACTAATTTATCATAAAGATAACTGCAACGATAACCTCTCCTGTGTTTGTCAAGAATTGGAATGTGTAGACACAATTAAGTACCTTGGACTTCACATAGATTCAAATCTTAAATGGAAATTTCATATCAATTCTATCTCTAACAGTATGAGGTTTTTTCTTTATATTTTTTATCATTTAAAGCATCTAGTTAATCAAAAATTTCTTAAGCAGCTCTACTATGCATGGGTTCATCCCAGAATCTACTACGGATTGTCTATTTGGGGTGGGGACTACGAATCAAATATATCCATAGTCAAAAATCTCCAAAATAAATTTATTAAATTAATTCTTAATTATAATAATCGCAGTATTACATTCCAAGATTACAAATTACTAGACATACTTCCAGTTCATCATCTGCACTTTTATAAAAATAGCTACAATCTCTTCTTAAATCCCAATTTATGTGATAAAAGAGAAATAGTCAATCCTAGACGACCAAACGTTATTTTCAATATACCCAGAGCCAACAGGGAGATTTTTCACATTTTTTTTTATTTAGCTCCTAAACAATACAATAATCTCCCTGTTGATCTGCAAATTATACCAAATGTCATCGTTTTAAAAAAAAAGCTAAAAAATTATCTGTTTTCAGTTGATAATTTAATTTGATTCAATTTAATTCAATTTTGGGTTCTCTATTGTTTATTTTTAAATAGCACCGACGACTTTGCCAAATTTCATTGTCATATCTACCCTGTATTGTTTTATAAAAAAAATGTCTTGAATTTCTTTTCACTCGTATGGGATTCTAAATCCCCAGAGTGTTTATTTTGTACTTGTTGTTTTCTTGATAATAAAAAATAATAATAATAAAATTGTCATCCACCGAAAAACATGTCCACCATTCATAGTGAACCCCCGCGAGACAGAATCTCGCATCCCATAATCTCGTGGGACAGAATCTCGCATGGACAAAATCTCGCGGGGACATAGCCCGCGTGGAAAAACTCCCGCGGGACATAATCTCGCGTCTCATAAAAAGTGCAGGATTTGTGAGTTTATGTTTAAGATATTTTTTTTTTGATTTTGGGTGTTAGTTTTGGAATAGGTGTTGTTGTAAATTTGTATTACGTACATTTCCAATCAAGGAATTGATTAGCAGTTGTGATTGTGTATTTAAGATTGGAAAAAAATAGCTATCGAAAAATTAAGTTACATTTGATTTGTATGTATCTATAGCTGTTTTCATTCATTTATTCAGTTTTGGTAAAGGGAGAAATAAAATATTCATTAAATTTTTGAATAATTTTGAGATGGGGAAGGTATGGTGATGTCTGTATGGTGGTCTTAAAATGCTATTTTTGGTGGTCTTAAAATGCTATATGAAGTAATACTACTAATACTATTGTAGTACTGCTTTTTGTCTTGGTAAAATACATGATTAAATAAGAAAAATAAGCTTAGCTACCTGATCTATGTTATTTAAAATTATTTTGTTAACGTGCTTTTTCTTGAATAAGTATTGGATGTAGTTTGTTTTAGAGATATATTTAGAGCTCTATGAATTCTCCTATACTTTTATTTGAACATTCCTTCTATACTTTTCTTAAAAGCGTACTTTATACAAATTTGTTAAAAGTAATTTTCTATTCTTTGTGCCGTGATTGCAGCTATCTTCTGGTTTATTAAACAGTGTACTACGGATTGCATATTTTAATACACCCACTCCGTTGACAACAAAAATCTTTGGCGGCGAAAGTGTTCTATGAATTGTTAGAAGACAAAAATTCATTTGCTTACATTTATTTATTAAAAAACTAATGTAATACGTACTTTTAAAATTTGTTCTAAATTAAGTTCAGATAAATGTAAGGTAATTCGTTTAATTAGTAATTAATAATAATTTAGCTAGTAATAATTTAGTAGTTAATAATTAATTAGTAATTATTTATCTAGTTCATAAATATAGTTGCATATAGGATAAATAAATTTTATAAAATTTTATTTAGAAATTCAGATTAAAAAAAATTGACAATTCTCATTACGCAATTGATTGGATAAGTAAACCATATGAGTTAACAAGGGGGGGGGGGGGGCGTGTCAAAAGCAAATTCACTAAAGAAGGGGCCCATCCAAAATTAAGAAGATAGGGTCCCCTAATGTTACCCTTAATGTTGTTAATAGATAACTATATTTTTAGCATTTATACTATATAGTTTTCATGAACAAGTTTACATTAAAAAATGTTTTTATATTTAAAGGAAATACAAAATCTTAATTAGTTTTATGCAAAAAAAATTCCTGTATTATTTGGTGGTATTCGCTCAGAATTTAAGATTAACGAAGTCTTTCTATGATGAATATTTGGATATTTAAGGCTTCAATTGAGACCTACAATTTGACGCCCAAAATTGCTATAGAATTTGTGATTGTGCTAAAAACACCCTTTCTCACTTTTTTCGGGCTTGGGACAGACCTTGGCGTGATTAGTGTTTTTATTTTAATATTTATTTGTAAATTTGAACTAAAATAACATTACAAATACAAGAATCAATAACAATTAGCCATAGTATTTCAAAAAATCAATTAGTATATTTTCAAAATAACAACATTATGTAATTAATTTTTTCAACAGACAAATAACAAAAACACACATATAATTTAAGTAATGAATTATTATTTAACATAATATTTCATTAAGAAAATTATGGAATAATAGTAGTTAATATATACAAATAATAATTCTGGGTTAATAATGGGTAATATATACAAATAATAATTGTTCGATAATAGTAGTTAATATATACAAATAATAATTCTGGGTTAATAATGGGTAATACATGCAAAATAATAAATCTTGGTTAATAATAGGTTATATACACAAAACAGTTACATCTGAAATTGCAAATTGTGGGCAATTCCACGAAAGAAATCTCCATTGGAACGATTTCCGTAGTTCCTCTACAATGCTGCAAATGCGATTTTCACATTCAACGTATTTTTTTTGTCGCTTTGTTCCCGGTCTCCCTGCTACCAAATGCTCCAGCATCAGTTCACTCAGAGATTGTTCTTTTTTAAGGAACTCAATCCATTTCCATAATGAAGGATGGTGAGCACCGGTGCCGGCACAAGACCATTTCTCAACAATCTTCCTATCCAGGTATCTTCAAAATAGTCAAGCAGAGGGACCAAAGTGGCATTTTGAATGGTGGTCATTTCGGAAATCATTTCGAAAGACGAAATAACATCTACTGACATAAATGCCAATGCTGCCAGTAACCTTATCTCTAAGGCAAAATCTCCATCGCTGGCGTATCTAGCGTATCTCACTTGCAATCCCAACTGTTGGATCTTTCGCCATATGACCTGCGATAGATGAAAAAAAAAACACGTACAGATGCAGTGGCAAAGTTGGCCTTGAAGGCATTCATGGCCGCTTTCTCGAAGTCTATGATAATCGTTTCGGGATTCAGATTTGAGTTGAGTACTTTGAGTGCTGCTAACAGTTTTTTATACACAGCTTCTGTTTTACTGGGCAGTAGAGCATAAACTGCAAGCACATTTTGGTTTTTCACAATTCCATGAATTATGTAAATTTGAGTGAATAAATGGGGAGCACTTTTGAATGTTCCGTCGGCAAACCAGTGTTTACAATTTGTAGAGTTCAGGTTCTCCGACGTCCCGAAAACGAGAATTCGGTCGTTCGCTGCTGCTGGACCGCTATCATCAGGAGGAAATTATCACCCTTTTCTGAGCAGCTATAAGTTGGAGGCAAGGCGAGTTGCTGGAGAGATTCTGGTGCCACTGGAACGTGGTTTTCTTTCGTTCTCACTCGATGAATTGTCTTCTTTAGGGCATTAGAAGTGACATTTTCCCAGAGCACTTTTACTGCATTCACAAGCCACATCACACAAAATAAATATTGGCGGCCTTTCGTTGCTTTCTTGTGCCTTTACTTTCATATCGTTTATAAGTTTTTTTACTTCGACAGTCACGGAATCGGGCGCGTGGTTATGTTCCGTCATTTTCACCGCAGTGTCATCAATGGTATGGCATCTACCAGCACACTTGTGTTTTCGGCTTTCAACGCATTTCCAAATTGTTTTAACATTAATAACCCTTTCTCGGCTGTACACATAGCCGTCATGATGTAAGAATAAGCCGCCTTTTTGGCTCGCGACAAAAGATACCATCGTTGACTTGCAGGTTTCTTGTTTGTTTGAAAGCTCGAACGGTGTCTTCGCCGTGAACAGAATCCCCATCCATAGAACACAGATGTTCGGAACTTAACAATAGTACAGCGATGGGGTGGAAAAGGGGTTGTATATGTGACGATGGTTAGTGTCTTTTGTTATTCCTAAAGGAATTGCATGTAAATTGTAGGGAGGATTTTCACAACATGGTCCCTCAAGAGATGACCAGGTGTTATGCCGTGTTTAGAAAGGGAACCCAACTCTGAAGTAGGCGTGTCGGAAGGGGACACTACAATGTGGGGAAGCTTTGGAATGTTCATTTGGAAATGTTATACCAAAATGCGGCCATCTTTGGTCACTGAAATGAACTATCATTTTTGTATTTATCAAAATAAAAAAGTTCAATTTTTAAGTTTAAGTTATTGTTTAACCTATTAAGGAAGACTTTGTGAACGAACTTAACACCTTCATTTCCGTATAAAAATTTTAACTTTAAGTTTAAGATCCGTGTTTCGTGTAACTTAATTTGTTCGATACTTAATTTGTTCTATTTTAATTATTCAGGTCACACACACACACACACATACACAACACACACACACACACACCACACACAACCACCCACACACACACACCCACACCACAACACAACAACCACACACCAATGGTCTTCATTTGTCTTATACATTTTGTTTAGGTTGATAAGCTTAAGCAGAAAACTCATTTTCGCGTGGCAAATTTTCTTGCCTATCGTCGTTAATGAGTTAAAGCTAGAGAAGTTAATGCTAAAATAATGTATTAGGTTAATTCCACGTAAAATGATACCACAACTGAATTTTTTTTCTACAGTTGTAACTTTTATATGTGCTTAAGAAAAGTTTGAATTTTATTTTTTTTTGTATCAACAACTATTATTGTTTCACCTTTGGCAACACAGCAGCTTCAAAATGGCTGCTTTGTTTTGAAAGCATGGTCTCGTGTTTTTTCATCATTTTGAACCCAGGAATTTTAAGGTAAAAAACACATTTTATCAGATTTTTTGGAAAAATTATTAAAATAGATTATCAGAACTATCTTAAAAACACATTATTAATCGGCATTTATTACTAAAAGATACTTAATTAGAATGATAAAAATCTCATTTTTGACTGTAGTGTAAGTCACGAAAAGATATAAAAGTTTCTATAACTTTTTAAAATAAAGCTTTACTTCAAAATTTTTACGATATTTTCTTTCTATAGTAACCTCTGCGTAATTCCACACCTTTTTAATTTTAAAATAAAAAGCATTTCCTCTATTTATAACACAGTTTAGCTTTGTAGTGTAAGTCACAATGTAGTGTCAGGCACAGCTTCTGTTTGATTTATCTATTATAGATTAGCTATAATATTTGTAGATTTCTTATATTTTGATAATTTTAATTTAAGATGGCTAAATCAACAGTTAAAAGAAAAAAAAAGAGCAAAGGGAAAGACTTTAAGCATGTGGAAAATTTCAAACCTTTAAAGAAAAGGAAAGCAAAAACGACTTTACGGACAACACTTTAACTAAAAATACACCACCTCTATTGCAATGTTCCAACCGTTAGACAATATTGAATGGCATTTCTCTGCCACCAATGTTGGTCATCTTTACCTTTAGTCATGAAAAAGGACCATTTGATGGACTTGGTGATACAGTGAGGAGGGGATAAAAGCAGCCACACCTTCCAGGAAAATTGACCCACATTCTGCTAAAGATTTTTTTCACTTTGCATAAGAAATCTGCCCAAACATATCACTATTATACATTTCTGACAATTGTATAAAGGGCGAAATAGGTAGATTAAATGATATTTGCTCATCAAAGGAAAATAAATATATCCGATTCCTGACACTCAAAAATTGCTCTGCTTTTTAAAATTAAACAAATACTTACTTAAAACTGCCAATATTTCATTAAATCCCCCAAAAAACAACACTGCTGATTAAACAAATGGAAATGTTGTAAAAGGAAATACCTCTCAGCAAATAATTCTGAAAACGAATTTGATGCTGAAAGAAGAGCTTTAGTTCCTTTTGTAGGAAAATTATCGTTAAATATTTTGTGGGGCAAATGTTAAGTAAAGATGCTTATTCAATAAAACTGAAACATCTGCAATGGTCAGGAAGTCTTTTTGCGTGGCCTGAGAAGGAAGGTTTTTCAGACAATTCTATTGAAGAAAGAATTAAGAAATTACCAGAAACCAACTTTAGGGGACGTTGTGTAACTTTTTCTAACTATGATTTTACCATGTATGCAATTCTTAACTTACCATGTTCAAAATTATTTACATATGTTATGTTATTATTGCCTAAATTTCCATATCTGTGATACAATTCACATGATGTAGTGTAAGTCACAAATTGAATGTAGTGTAAGTCACGCACAAAACTGTTAATAAATTATTTCCTATGATATTTCCACACTTTTTTGCTATTAAATTATTTAGCTTTAAACCTTGTACTTAAATTAAGCACTGGTAGAATGTTGATTTACTGCATGAAGAAGAAAATGAGAGTTTTAAATGATAACCAAAACTCGACTTCCTTTCATGTAGTGTAAGTCACAGTATGACATTTTTATTATTTTTTAGTGAAATACTAAATGAAAATGGTTTTTTATGATTTCTAAAAATAGTATATGTTCAGGGGTAAACTGGCGTACAATATTTTTTTTGAATAAGTAGAAAATAATTATGAACTACGCAAACGAAATTTGTTAAATCGTCCGATGTAGTGTAAGTCACGCGTGAAAATGCCCATTAAAATGTTTTTGCTTATTTATTAGAGTGAAACATTTTTGGGTTCTCGCATAATTACCTACAAATAAATTTACTGCTACAAATAAATTGCTCCAAAGAAGTTCTCTCCTCCTAAAAGACGATGTATATGGAGAACTGAAATATGAAATTCTCCTAGGTACAGAAAAACTATTCATTTTACTACAAATTAAAATTCTTCTAAATGAAGTATTGTAATAGTTTGAGTACTCTACTAGATTTTTGGCCTACATTGCTTTTTTTTAATTGGAAATAATTGAAAAAAGGGAAGGTATCGTTGAAATTTCCTTTTGTCTGTCTGGTCGTCCGCACAGTGGGTCAAAAGTCGCAAAACGTGGCCAAAAGTCCAAAAATAAAACTTTGAATAAACATTTGATATTTGGTACAGTATATCTGGTACATTTGATTTTGCAGACGATATTTCAACGGATTGAAAACCGTTAATATTTTTTTTGCTTGATTATTATATTTACCGTACTACGCGCTCAAAGTAGAAAACAAAGGAGGATCATTTCAAATGTGATTTTGACTCTTAACAGTCACAGAGAATTTTGTGCGTTTTAAAATCTTTTAAAAATAGAGATTAAAAATGCAAAACACACCTGAAGGTATGTTATTTTTAGTTATTAGGAGTTTTTATCGTATTTTTAATATTTTCATTTGAAATTAAATTCATTATTTCCCTGTCATAATTCAATAGTTTAACTGTAACGTTTGGGTTAAATAAAAAAAAATCACCCTATCCCCCGCTAAAATATGTTCTATGATAAAGTTTAGAACCTATATAAATGGTTTTCAAGTGAAATCTCGTGCTCTAAAGTGCGCTTTTAAAGTAAAGTAAATTTAGCTAAGCAGTAGAGTTAGCTAAAAAAAGGGCGGGCTTGCAAAAGGTGGAGTAGTTTTTATTTTCAGGTATGTTGGATGTGTTGACCCCCTTATGAAAAAATCCAAGTTTTTGACCTCCTACCCCTTGTGCGTTTTCCGTCCAGTAATTTGTGATTCTTTGATGTTTCATTATTTGTCTATTAAGGTGTACGTATACACTTGAACTTTTTTTCTCTAATATTTCACTTAAAAATCCAATTTTTTTATATTTGATATAATTCATAAGTTATGAGGGTACGTGTGAAATATTAAAAAATTAAAATGATAATTAATTAATTACAGTTTAATAATATATTAAAAAATTAAATATAATTAATTAATTAACATTTTATGCATTAATAGCAGTTTTTTAAACACTCATAACTAAGAACTAAATAACTTAGACCTATACAATTACCATGTAAATTAATCACCAATTAATTCTGAAGTGCATGAACTTCAAATTAAGTTTGTGCCTCTTTTTAGTTTTTTATTTATAATTTTTTATAATAAGCAACATTAAAAAAAACCATTTTTTAAGAAAAAAATAACTTTGACATGCAATATAAAATGAATTTAAAAACCAAATCTTCTTTTTTGAGGTTCACGCCCTCCCCCAACTTATTCCACAAATAAATAAACCATTCGTTTGACAAAATGTTAATTTTAACTTTAGTTATCATTGTTTAAGCAAAGTAACACATGAGAAAAATGAAGTTTTGAGAAAATGGAGTTTAAAGGTTATAAGAGCTAACTAACTTTCATGGTTTGGAAGATTATAAAAACCTCTAACTTTTTATTAGAGTGGAGTATCAGTACAAACTTTACATCATTTTAAAGAGGACGAATTAGAAATTCCAATTAACTTAAAACCAAAAAATGCCTAATTTGGTTATTTTTGGCCTTTTCTAGTGTGTATGTATACCTTAAGAAAGCGGCACACAACGTTCCATTGTTTGCATAAAAAGCCGGTTAGTTTTGATTTACGTTTCGGCATGTATAACTGTATAAATGCTTCAAAATAACAAATTATCATTGTGAAAATTTATTTTGGCGGTTTTTGTTGTCTTAAAGTAATTAGAGCAAGCAATTTTACATAACTATTCTTCGAACTGCAAATACACTTAGCAAACGATAAAGAATATTAATTGAATTGGAGAGAAAATTAATGAAAATAGTCAATTTTGCTTTTAAAAGTTTAAATTATAGTAAATGTTAGGTTCCTATATTGTTACATTATTGTTTAAATAGATGCATTTCATTACGAAGACAATTTATTTAAATTACGAATTTAAAGCAACAACATGAGGACACTTTCAATATGTACAGGCATTCACGTCAAAAATTCTGAATAAGGTGTTTCAGTGACAAATAAAGAGATTTCGGTGAAAACCATCTCAATTTTTCAGTAAATAGGAAAATTCTATTGCGGGAATGATTGATAACGGTCATTTCATTGCCACACCCCGAAACCCTTTTGAAGAAGTTTAGAAGCTACCATTACTATTCAAAGTGTCAACCTCTTTGAGGGGGGACTAGTTACTATTTTATTACTATCCATTTAGACCTGACTGCAACAACCGACTTAACAACCGAATCAAAGGTTTGACATGATAACATGTACACAAAAGATTCGGATAAATAAAAGAATCAGAGGTGTCTCATATGGCGACAGGTGGTTACCCCGACAGGCATCTAGGTCTGTCTGGAGACACTTTGTGGGGTCAGACTTACAAATTTTGAATTATGATATTCATACATAGATAATATTTTGCAGATTAATTCTTTATTACAGGTCACTATTTTTTTTTACATTTGCCTTCGTTTCATATTTTTAAACTTTGTTTCTTGGTGTGGGACCAAGATATCTTATTACTTATTTTCTAATTCTGACTTTTCTAAAAGCAATTGTATATACTTTAAAAAAAAAGGAAATTTTATGTACCTTTATTTTGTAATTAAATATTCTTTTTTGAAGAATGTATTAAAAATCTTTGTGTTAATAAATCTTTGAATACAAAGTTGATTCTTTTTTCTTCTTTTTTCTAAAAGTGAAACGTGGAGTAATCGCCATAATATTTTATGTTTAAGTATTTCGTAGGATTTTTGTTTACTGCAAAAAATTATTAAATTAAAGAGGTAATTTATGAAAAAAAAATAAAATTCCTATACACAATTTAAGAGCTTAGTTGAAGAACGTGCTAAGTTAATAACTAAAAGGTGAAAACGAGATAATGAGCTTCAAAGTTTTTAGTTTGCAACTTTTCTGTCATTCTCAAAATCATAGTTTTTTTGCATGATATTTTAGTTTGGTTCTTCAAAATGCTTGGTGGCTTTTGGCTTAACCATAATTTACGTAATAACACAAAATTTACAAAACGCGCTTGACACCTCATGCACTTGGCACGTTCTTCCTCCGAAGTGCTTCAGATTTTGGCAGTCGTTTAGTGGAAGAACGTGCTAAGTGCCATTTTTGAAGTAATTTTGGTCCATACCCGTTTCATAATTTCTGTACTAACCTTCCGATTTTCAAAATTCTTTTTCTGTTTGGAAGATATGACTTCACATATATCTCTTATACTTTTTAATCGTTTCCCTGTCCGTCCATCATTTTGTCCGTCCGTCCATATCCCTTTCAATTTCCGATCCAAAGTGCCTGATTTTGAAAATTCCTTTTTTGGTTCGAAAGTAAAAAATTAGATGACTACAATGTATAGTATTTGGCCACCTGCCTGTACGTCTGTTATTTTGTTTCTGTCCGTACGTTCTACTACCCCCCCCCCTCCCAACTTCCTTTGTACACCCGTCCAATTTTTAAAGTTATTACTTTCAATTACCTAAAATAAAATATAAGGTAATAAAACTATTGCGATGGGGGTCAATAATCCAAAATGAAGATTTTGTGCTCTCTACACGTTTTGGAGGGTGCTCATTCTAAATTTTTTTTTTCATTGATCCGTCTGTCTGTCTGAAACTACTTTACAGTTCGAAATAAAAGAGCTACGGACTTCAAATTTAGTACACGGGTTCCTAGTTCCTGTTGGACGTCATAATAAGGTTTTCGAGAAAATTGCGCATGCGCAAGTAGAAGCTGCTATAAACTTGTTTGGTTTTAAAGGTATTGCTGAACAACGAAAATAGATACAGACTTCAAATTTGATACACGTGTTTCCTGTACTAGTCGGACGTCAAAATAAAGTTTTCTACAATATTGTGCATGTGCAAGGAGTAGCTGCCATAGAATTTTTTAGGTTTGAAAGTTATTGAAAATACTTTATAAGGTATATATAACTTATAAATGAGCGTATTGATATATATAGTGTTACACATCCCTAGTTTTTTTAAAGATATCAGTCACCTATCTTATACTTTTGGTTCGTCCGTCTGTCCCTACTATATAAGGATTTCTTTGAGTATTTAAGTTAAAAGAAAGTAGGTTATATAAGGTTAGGTTAAGGTAGGTTATATATTATTTTAGAACTTCTTGCTTAATGTTAGATGAGTAAGTTTTTAATTGAAAATATTCTTAAAAAAAATACAATAATCACTGAAATTATAAACTAAATACTTTGAAGAATAATAAGACAAATCAACTTAATGAAAAGTATACAAAAATATAGTAAAATAAACACAAATGCATGTGAATAAAATAAATATTAAATTTAAAAGACTTATAAAAAAAGATAACAATGCAAGATGTAAGCTTCCGCAAAATAAATTTTTAAATATAGTTTTTAGATAAGAATCATCGAATTTAAAAACAAACTTTGATATTAAAAAAAAAAAGTAAAAATAAGTTATATAGCAAGATATATAGATCCTAAGGTTATTTACGTTTTTCTTTCTCCTTTTCAATTAAGGGTTTAATCAATTTTAAAAAAGCTACTTTAATTTACAGTATTTCTACAACAGTAGAGCATGATCGTTTAAACAATTTATTTTTACAATCCTGATGCATAGTAGGGGGAACCAGGGACATATGACCCCACTCGAAGTTTTTTGCTTGTAACTTTTAAAAAACACTATTTATGAATGTGTAAATGCAGATAATTTATACTTCTTAAAGTAGTACACAATATATATTAGTATTTTTCTGTAGTATTAACTGCAATAGTAGTAAAATATAAATTATTTAAAACTTTAGTTTTGGGTCATGTATCCCAATGCATAGTGATACATGACCCACCTATTAGGGATACGTGACCCAACCCCAAAATGTGGTAGTATAACTTAAAATAATCAAAAAACTTTTACCAAATAACAAAACTAATATCATATTATAAAGTTTATATAGATTTTATTGTATTTTCAGACAAAATTATTACTTTTTATTTTTATCTCATTAATTATGCTTATATTAACGAAATAATCAAATTTAAAAGTAAATTCTGTTGGAAATACAAAACTGGGGCTTCTTTTATTTTGCAGAGAAAACACATAAGGTTGAAGAATCGCTACTATTTTATCAATATCATTTTGGGATGTATTATCCATTTTAGGACATTTAAAACACTTTCTATATATATGGTTTTAGTTGTTAACTAGATTACTGGTGGTAACTTGCAGCGCCCTCTACGGGCGGTCTTTCTATAGACATCTTACAGAATTTTATCTATGGTTATATTGTTTGGACATATATTAAAAAATATTTACGTCTTACTGCGTGAGATCTTATACAGCTGGGATGTACCGATACTGGCAGAGACTATTGTCAACGCTTTTGAAGCCATCTAGACCCTCTACCACACTGTCCATGGACACGAGAACAAAAACAACATTTACGTTTTTGGCATATTAAGCTTAGTTTATGAAGGCCAGGGAAAATTTTTATACCAAGAATAGTTAAAAATTCGTATTTTTAACTAAGCCGTAAAATTTAAATAAACTATCCCCGTAATTTTTTGGATAACCTACCCCGTCGCTATAGTTTGAAAAGGACTTTAATAGTATTTCTACGAGGAGAGGTTTATCTAGTTATTTTGAAAATAATTTCACGTAACTAACTACGAATAGAAAATATCTACCTTTTAGTGAGTGCAATGATAAAACAGTAGTTAAAAATATAAATCCAAATACAAAAATTGTTGATCAACAACAGGCAAGAGGCCCCCAGCAAGGTTGGTCCAAAAGATACTTCTAATATTTTACCAGTCTCCAAAAACTTTCCAGATTCTTCTCAAATCTTTCTACTCTCTTCGAATTAACGACATAAAATCTGGTAAAGAATTCCACTCATTGACAACTCTATTGTAAAAATGTTTTCTTACTCCCTTTTTGAAGCAGGATATTTTTTAAATTTCTTACCATGACCTCTTGTTCGTCTATTTAAGTTAAAACCTAAGCCCTCCATATCTCCCTGCTTGATGAATTTGAATAACTTAATTAAATGGCCTCTTGTTCTCCTATTTTCCAGGGAATGCATGTTTAAAAATCTTAATTTGTTATCATAATAGATACCTGATAATCCCTTCAGCATTTTTGTGGCCCTATAATGAACTTTTTCGAGCAAATCGACATCTTTTCTGAGGAAGGGGGACCAAAACTGAATAGTTTATTAACAATGAGCTTAATTTAAGTTTCAATGAACCATAAAACTGTACTCAACGTTGAAAAAATCCCAAAACAGCTCTATTGACAATATGATAACCCCAACTGAACGAAGAGTGTGGGTGGCCACCCACCAAAAGCGTTCATTAAGAACTCATCAAAACACAATTTTTTTAAATTAAAATATTAATAATCAAGTATAAGTCTATCAATGGGATTCATCTTAAGATACTAAAGGTTATTCCCTCTTTACAAAATGTGAAACATGAATTAAACAAGTTATTAAAGTTGAGTTGAGTTGCACTATTGTCGTACTAGAGCTACAAAAGGTCTTTTGGCGACGGGCGTTTTAATTGAGAGCCACAGGCAAGTGACGAACCGGTTCTTGAGAAGGCACCAATGAATTTCTAGTTTATAAAGTGAGTTTGAAAACATCTGGGGATTTAAAGCCTTTTATATTTAATACCATTTTTTTGTCTAAAGTTCCACTAGTGCTTCATTTGATAAGTTCTAAAAGTATAACGTAACAAAAAGCATTAATTATAAAAACATGACGTTTTTTATATATCTTTGGAAGATACTTTCCATAAAAACCTTATTAATTCACTGCATGACTAATTATATTGACAAAAACACTGCTTACAGTAACAAGAGAAAACACACGGAAAACATCAACAACAACAAGCATTCTCTGAATATTTTATGAGTTCGATTAACGATGCTATTCATAATTGATGTTTATTGAATAAATGTTTTAACTGTTATTATCTTTATACTACAAAGGTAATCTACAATTAGCTTCAGAGAAACGCTACTAAGCGAAACGTTTGACTATTTTAACATTTAAAACGCATTATTTTGAAGAATGCTAAGTCGAAAATGGATCTAAGTAACTTGATTCATAATATTGTTTAACCAGAGAAAAGCATAGAGCTTTTTTAGAGATTTTCTTTCGAAATTTTGTTTGTGATCATGAGTATTTTTTTGAAGTAAGGATTTTATACATTCATGTATAGTGCGCAAGTGTGCTAAGAAACAGATTGTATGTAGGAGAAAGTTTTAAGATTTTTCAATGAAATGGATACATTTTTATGATCTTGGAGTTTGTTATAGTTGAATTTCCAGTTTTGAAGTAAGTCAATTTCGGAAGAATCTTTGTTAAAGCCACTATTTTAGCTATATATTGGTGTAGAGTAGTTTTATACAATTCTATGCAATTTGCTAAAAAAAAAATTAGGATTAACAATGCAAACCTAATTAGAGAGGCTTGACCCATTGATTAATTTTATGCTTTTGTTCGATTTATTGATTTCTGTTATCAAATTAATAACTTAAATATGAGGATATTTTATTTGTTTTTATCTAATAAATAAAATTAATCATTTAAATCTAATGAATAGTTTTTATTTTAGAAATAACTAAAATAGTTTAATTCTTTAAGTCCAAATAAATTGAAACTTAATATATAACTGAAATGTGTAGGGTTTAGTCTTAAAGAATTGTTTGTTGTTAAGAAATAAGTTAAATGGAACCTGTCTCAGTCCTCCTCGCATTACAGTAAAAAATGACATAATTACTATTTCGGGATCTGCTTTTCTATTGATGTCGAATATGGTTAATTAAAGAAAAATAAACGTTTCATTTCACTATCTATGAGTCTTTTCACTTACATGATGGTGGATCATGTATCTTTAATTGTGGGGTCAAGTCTTCCTAAACCTAGTGAAAAGTGGACTTGAACCATGTGAAGACATGAGTAATTTATATATTTTAACCATTTCTAGTGAGAACTTTTCTATTTTCTATTTCGAAAATAAACAAAATAACGGACTATTTTTCATATTTTTTTTATTGAGATTCAGCTGTTATGCAAAAACATAAAATCGTCAAGTCTCCATAGTTTCCTTGACTATTAAATAAGCAAATTTTTATGAAGCATTAAAGGTAGTGCAAACAAAAAAAAATAATAGCATTTAATATAATAATAATTACTTGTACATACAAGAATGGGACCTTTTGGGAATCGCATAATAAAATTTGCGCTTTTAAAGCAATATTTTTTGTGTCTAGCTTGATACTTGTTTACAAGTGTCTATAGTCCTAGTGTGCTCAAATTCAATAAAAGTTACTTATGTAAGAACGACACGACCAATTACCACAATCAATAAATGAAATGTACGACAGAACTTATTGATTATCCATGAACAAATGTTTAAAATGATAATCATGTGATTTTTGGTAATAAATATTGTTTCCGCTGTGCTAATAGATAGTCTGGATAGTTTTTAGATACATTCTCAAATTTGTCATGTGTTTTCGTACACGACATTCTCTTATTGAAATTTTGAACGACGTAATACGTATGTTGATAGCATGGTAACAAGTGTAAAAATTTTATTTAGTGAAATTTATATCATTTAGACAGTAAGCATATTTTTGTTCTTAAATCCAGTGACCGAATGATGTTTAGTGATTTTGTGTTATGATATATCTTTTAAGAAAAATGTTGGAATATTTTCAAAATGTATTTATGCATTGTTTCCACTAAATTTTTTTGATTAAATGCTTCTTTCTTATTTGTTGTAGATTATGGAAATGCGATTATATTTTTAGTACAACATTGTTTTTAAATATAAATAAACGATTGGTGATGCATTTTCGAGTTGCAGTGGGAGAAGTAAGTAATATTTTTATAATGTTTTCTGTATTAATACTTATACATGTCTGTTTTAAACGGTTCAAATTGCCTGTTTTAATTTATAACAACAATAATTATATGTAGTTAATTCTAGCTTGAGTTTTGTGTGTTAGGATCATTTTTGTCTTTAATTAAGTGGAAGTTTCAGATAGAATATATTACTTTGTGGGTATTCTAGAATTTTAAGAAATCACTTTTCTTTGAATTTGTAATACATAACTTTTTGCACACATAAATAACATTAAAGCATCATAATAAGTTTGATTATAAGAAGTACTTATAGATGGTCTATGATTTCTCATTTTATATGTGGTAATAAATTATCTTTAAAAATAAAAAGAAGTATGAAATTCACTACTTTTAATCATTTGAAAAAAATATACCAATATTTAAATTAATAACTACTCTTTTTAGTATTTTCCTTTCTTGATTCTTAAAATGGACAACTCTCAAATTCAAATGACTGGACCTTTAGCTGAGGCATTTCAAATCTTGGCGAATAGAGCTAATTTCACGTAAGTAGAATGAAGTTTTTTTTTTTTTAAAAATATGTTAAGTTTGCATTAAATTTTTTCTTTAGTTAATATTAAAATTATTATCGATGGCATATTTTATGATTTAGCTTCGATGATGCTGTAAGAATTAAACGATATTTTTTGTACCTAAACAAAAACTATCACAGTTCGGACTGAACGGTTTATGATATATTACCAACAACCCTTTCACGCCCAATGATTCCATTTGGAATTATCAAACTTGCGCTCTTTTCTCTCTAAGTTAAACTCGCGATTATTTCAAATAAATTTTATTAAATTCTCCATTCATTTTTCTATTAAGTTATATTTTCTTTTTGTATCGTTAGATGGAAGAATCTTGTCTTTTGAAGGTTAAATAAAGATTGTTGTAGTTAAATGAAAATCTGAAAAAGATGGTAAATAAAATTAATTCTGAAAAATAGATTGGCCCTAAATTCTTCATGCTTGCATTTTAAAATGTTTAAAAATTGAATGTTAACTATTTTTAACAAATAAAGTTACGCATAATGAGTATATTTCACTAGTTTTAGATTTTTATAGTAAAAAAATAAAAAGTTGGGACTGAAAGGGTTAATAGTGTTTTTAAATAGTGAAGAACTTTTCATGGCCTTTGTTTTCGAATTCTAAATTTTCAATCCTATTCCTCATGGAAACCAGCCATCCATTCAGTGTGTGTTTTCAATTGATTGGATGTTTAGAATAGATATTATATCGTTAAATGATTAATAATTTATGTAATTTATTCTGAATGTTTTAAACTTGTACTGGAAATATCACAAATAGAAATACTATCTATAGTTCTAGTGCTGCCATCTTATAATGCCCTTCGAAAACATATGAATTATAAACAAATGTTGCGTTTCTTGATATTTCTGTGCAAAAATAGTTATCTGTTAATTGTACAAAACGAACAGATTCTATTGTTGAATTGTTTTGTTTAATAAAGTTCTTATTTTTAAAAGTGTACCGAAATTAATTCTTTATAATAACTTTGTTGTTTTAAATAGCTTTATCAAATTCAATGCTACATTTCCGGAAGATTTTAAATGAAATTGTAAATAAAAAAAATGAAAAAACAGAACATTTGATAGGTTACTTTTCGATTCACGCGTGTTACGATTTGCAGTGGTTTTGTATTTAGTTGTTGATTAAACAGTTTAAATAACTTTAGTAAAATTTGTAGGATAAGATGATTAACATTAAGTTCGTATTTATAAATTATAAATTCAATTATATATTTATCTAATTATGATTATGTATGTATTGTAATTATATAATTTTTTTTAATATTGTTTCTCTACGGAAAAAGATTTCTACATTAAATGTCAAAAATTACTAAATTTCACCAATATCTAAAAGGGGCGTTCATTAATCACTGTTATGCGATTTTGTACCCCCCTCCCCCAAGTGAGATTTCGTGGTACTTGGTTCGACCCCCCACCCCCTCCAATCCCCGTGGTCTTACGTTAGATTTTTCAAAATTCGCATTTTCTAAAAATTCGATTTCCTTTTTGGTGAATTTTAAATAGCTTTTTAAGGCTTCAATATTTTGAAATATGGTGAAAACCAAGATAAATATTATCATGTAAGATTTTTAAAAGTTTATGTTGAAAACAAATTTCAGTAACTATATTTTCTCGCAATTTTACGCTGATTTTTTACTTAAATTACGTGAGGGAAAATTACGTGATATTTAATGATACCCCCCGACCTCCCCACACGTGAGATTTGGTGATATTCGGCAAGACCCCTCGCCTTAAACGCCTCACGTGAGTTTTGGATACCCAAAAAGTATTACTGAAATGTCGTTATAATGTTAATTATTTACCAATATTGTCATACTTTATGAGTTTAAATAGCAATGGTTTCATTTTACGACCGCATTTACATATTTATAAACAAATCAGGTACCTTCAAATTCGGTTCTATATTAAAAAGCGTAATTCGGCTGTGTTAAAGCCCTTCGGAGCTAGAAATAGACAGCCTGAAGCATTCAAACAAACTTAACCTAACCTTCAATTATCGCAAATTTGCTTATTAAAATTTATCCTTTTTTTACCCACTGTGCATCAAAAAACAGATATTCCTTACTCAGAGCCGAAGGCGACGTTTGGGGTTCACTTGGTCCCAATGGATGGACTGGACTATTAGGCATGCTGGCAAGAAATGTAAGTATTCTTACGACAAAATAGTGCACACACTTTGTCACTTTAACATGCTTTCACATTTCTTAAAAACTAAACGGACAATATGGAAACGCTTAGAGCATACTTTTTCGGGCATAAATATTGTCTCTAATGTAATAAATGCTTAAATAACATCGCTAATGAGTAAGGTGGTACGCAGAATGAAGCTAAAAAATTTTTTATAAAGTTTTTGACCACACGAGATATAAAAATTCAATAAAAATGTTAGTCTTTTTACTAAATATTTTTTAACTAACAGCTAAATTTCTGTAAATGTTCCAACATAATTTTTTTTAGAAGATAAAAGCATTGAAAGAAAGTAACAACCCGTTCTCGTGGTTAACATAGTTAAAAAAAATCTTTATTTTTAAATTAGAATAAACAAAACTTTGTGATCATTTAACGTACTGTATTGCATATAGTTCATGAAACATTTCAAGTAAATATTAATCTAAAAAGACATTATGAGTAAATATAGTAATAAATAGATAGATTGAAAAAAAGGTAAATTATCACGTTTTTTGTAGTTTTAATTGTTAAAACATTTATTACATTTTTGTTATTCTTAGTCAATAAATCGGTTACATAATTATGTTTAGAAATAGATGTAGGCTTGGAAGCATATAGTACACTATACAAATTTTGTGTAACGTTACTCTATAAAACTGGTAGAAAAATTAGGTACTACATGATTTGTTAGTAAATTTCATACTTTCACTCGTGTTTCTCCGGCAGCGTCTGTCTTTCTTGAAAGTATGTGATAAAACTGTTCAAGTTTAAAAAAAAAGCACTTTCTCTTATTTAAGTATTTCAAATACTGTAGATTTGAACAGTAAAGAAATTTGTAGTTTTGATCATACTTTGTGTTAAAATATTTACTCTGAAGTAGCACCTCATAAAGTATTTCAAAAGCTTTAAACGTGATATGCTTTGTAATTTTTTTTTTATTTTCATAATTGAAGGATCTTTTTAAGACAAAAACTTTGTAAGTTAAGTTGATTTGAATATTCGTCGCACTAGAGCTATTAGCGACGGGCGTCATAATTTATAACCATAGTCAAGTGACGAGCCGACACCTGAGTGAACAACATTAAAAGATAGTTATATTCAATAAAGTAATCAATTACGTTTACTTTCAATTTTTTTTATAAAAATGAATGCCTCAATTTTAATTTATATTCTATTTTATTTCCTAGGAAGTGGACTTTGCATTGGGCCCTTTTACTATGAGTTATAGTCGCTGGAAGGCTTTTCCGATGTTCGTCCAATGTTGCATGACGTGGTGAAAATGCCGTTCCTTCTCTGATCGAACTTATCCTTTTAATTATAGGTTCATCTTGAATATAAGTGCACTAGATTTCATAATTTTACGAGGGCATAAATTTATGAATCTATAACAGTATAGCCGACACCTGTTTGAACTAAATCGTGCAAAACCGGAAATGCTATATCAATAAGTATCAATTACGTTTACTTTCAATTTTTTATAAATGAATGCCTCAATTTAATTTATATCTATTATATTCCTAGGAAGTGGACTTTGCATTGGGCCCTTTTACTATGAGTTATAGTCGCTGGAAGGCTTTTCCGATGTCGGTGCCAATGTATGCAGACGTGGTTGAAATGCTCGTACCTTCTCTGGATCCGAATATATCCTTATTCAATATGGTCACTGTCTTCTCGTATCAAGTAAGCTGATTCCTTTTTGTTTCATTTAATTTGTTTTTTAGAGTGTGCTAAATTTGTGAATTCAATAAATACTAGGGGGCACGCCCCCTTTTCTCGCTATCGCTCGCCAACCCCGGGAACTGCTTGCGCAGTTCCCTTATCGCTTCGCGATCCAGGCTCGCTCGCTCGCTCACGTCATTGAATATTTTAGTCTAGCCTTAAGGTTAACCTAAGGAGCATGTCGTCATTTTTTCGCCAAATGTGTAACCCCCAATTTGTATTATGGCAGCCCTTGGCTACGAAATGCCACAGATCGAATTTAAGCGAATATTATCAAATAGTTCAGTTTTTTCTATGTATCTGTTTGCATTAGAAATTTTTTTGCTACATTCTTTATAAGTTATCTGTCCATTTCTTTCATCGTTAAGAATTCTTAAATCGTATTAATTGTCAAATTTATTAATCATTATTTAAAGACTCATTCTTAATATTTTTTGTGCACATTGTTTTAACTTGCAGCAACTTTTGAGTTCGGATTTCTTATTTTAAAATATCGCTACGATCTATGATCGCAAATGCCACGATAATTTTAATAGGAAATCTTCATGTTCTCTCAGTAGACATTTTCAGTTTTGAGTAGCATTTTAAGTAATTATTTGTTGTCATTTCACAGACTTGGCAAACGCTCGGTTTGTGTCATTTTGACTTGGCGACATTTTTCGACTGGCGCCAAAGCCGGACATGGTCCTTTAACCGTCTTTAATATCCTTTAAAATAACATAATTACAAATTAATGCTTATAAATTAATGGTTATCATATGTCGCTGCTTGAATAAGATCCATTTGTAAATAAATTGGAAACCGTGGTAGCCGTCAACGCTTAGAAAGTATGTTTAAAAACAATTTTAATTTTCCCTTTTTTATTAACAATAGTGTTTGGTAGTTCAGTCGATAGAAATTATAATTTAAATTTTCAAACTTTAAACGTCCCTAATATTATGTATGTTTAAATTTAAACTTACTGATTCTATCCTAAAGTTGTTGTTTCAAACACTTTTTTGTTGTTTTCAGTCGGACATTTTGAAATTAGTGATTTTGGGTCATTTCGATTGTTGCCATTCCAGAGATAGAAATATAAGGAAATTTGGGCGCCGTATAAGAGTATTACATATAGATACTTAGGAGCGAATGAGCCTGATTGACCGAGGGTCTCCAAATTAAAGTGCCTCTGTGTTAATCCAGTGGAAAAAAAATGATTTTCTAAGCCATATTCCTCCGACTGCATCGAATATTTTTACAAACGTTTCTTTATATAATAAATGTTGCTCACTTACAGGTCTCTATAATCCCACTTTTTGAAATTGGTTCGAATGTTTTGTGTTAAATTATTTATTGAAAAGTAAAAAAAAATATTCGAACCCATTTCCAAGAGTGCGATTATAGATCCCTGCAAGTCAGCTACATCTATATATATATAAAATAAAGTCGTGTTAGTTACACTATTTATAACTCAAGAACGGCTTAACTGATTTGGCTGAAAATTGGTGGCAAGGTAGCTTAGAACCAGGAATAGGCTACATGATACTTTTTATTCGAACCAAAACGGGTGTAGGGGTGCAAAATGTGAGGCGATTTCCCCATTGGAATAGCATTGTAAGATTAGAATTTATACTTTTAAATTCAATTTAAAGAAATTCCAGCACGTTCAGCGTGAACGAAAATTAAGAAAAGAAAAAAAAAAGAACGCGTGGGTTTAATGTTCTGGATTGTTATTTGAATATTAGTATTTTATTTTATTTGTTGATTTTAAATATTAAATTTTTTTTTATGGTGGATCAGATTTCCTCAACTAGATTTTAATAACGTTTCCGGATTTAATTTAATTGATGTTTACAAATGGTAAGAAATGATGATATGGAGGAATATAGGTTAACCTAAAGAATCGTGGCCGGATTTGGCAAATTTTCAAAAATGTCGCCAAGTCGAAGAGATAACAAACCCCGGCACTTGCCGAGATGGTTACCATCTCGAAATGACCAAAAATACTAAATACTTTCAAAATGGCCGACTTAAAACAGCGGAAAAATTCATTAAACTGCAGACCAGATTTATAAAAAAAAAGTGAAACTTTAAAATGACGAAGAATTGATTTAAAAAAAAGTAAATAATTATTTAAAATCAGTAAACATCTAATTAATAAAATATTAGTATAAGAAAACTTCAGAAAAAATTATATGCGTTTAAGATTTAGATAGATTACCATTAAGAAAATGTCAATGCAATTGCTAATTTCGCCAAAGGTGGCCCTCGGGGTTACCAGATTTGGCGTAAAATTGCCGGCCACGATTCTTTAGGTTAACCGGAATATATTCGGCATAAATAAGGAATTTGTACTTTATAAAACTTTTCCAACCATACAAGAGGATGAACGTCTTTTTTTTCTTTCTGATGTTAATATGTCGTAATGGTCGACTGAATTTTGGCATTGGCGGCTTTTGGCGAAGTTGAAAATTTAACGTAGGGTAGCTATTCCCATCCAGTTGTATGGGTTAGGGTTAGTTTGAATTATCGTCGCATTAAAGCTACACACGAGTGCTATTGGAAACGGGAGTCGTAATTTAGAACCACAGTCAAGTTACGAGCCGACACGTGAGTAGGTACCCAATGCAACTTTTAAGGGCGACATCGTACGCAGCGTTGGGAATTTGGAGGATATTTAAAGTGCCCTTCCTCTACACGGGGTATTATTCGTCGGACATTTTTTGGTTGTACGAGCCGTTCATAGGTCTGCAGTTATTTTGGCGATGCTCGGACCTGAACTTGGGACCTACCGCATGCAAGACGAAAGTCTTTACCGACTGGGTCCCCCAACCCTATCGAGTTGTATGAAACATGAAGTGGAATGTTTACCACATTTGGGCAGTTTCGGATTTCGCTAATTGTGAA
Source organism: Oedothorax gibbosus (assembly GCA_019343175.1). Lineage (NCBI taxonomy): Eukaryota > Metazoa > Arthropoda > Arachnida > Araneae > Linyphiidae > Oedothorax > Oedothorax gibbosus. The sequence continues at coordinate 41,291 of JAFNEN010000811.1, forward strand.
ATAGAAACAGGCCATTATACCATATAGCTGTTCTGGCAATTTGAATAGGGGCCTATGGGAAAGCCCTCAAACTCCGGAAGGGCCTGGATAAAATCAACCCTTCATATCAGAATGGGAGGATATTATAATATCCTGATGGAGTGGACCACAGTGGAGGGATCAATTGGTATAAAATAAAAGTTTACATAAAAAACCCTACTAATTAGGGTTATTAAGGGTGCACCCGTGCAACGCCGGGTTTATAAAGCTAGTTTATCATATAAAAAAAAAACCGTTTGTAAAATTATTCAATCAAACCGGAGAAATGTGGCTTAGAAAATTATTTTTTCCTTACTTTTTCCCTTATTAACACAGTGGCATTTTGGTTTGGAGACCCGCTGTCGATTAGGATCATTCGCTCTTAACAGATTAGAATTTATGGCGTATGTTCAATTCTATTCAGTTTTTTTTTTGTTTTGTATTGTCTGCAACTTTTCTTTATTGTTTGTCTTGAATCATCTCAAACATCTAAACAATTTAATTGGTTTGTTTATTAACTGGTTATAAAGATAAATGAAACTGTTAAGTTTTTAAAACAAAATATTGAATTATTATAATTTAATATGGAAGAAACTATTGAAGTCAATAAAATTTAACAATGTTTCTGTTATCTTTTTAAACAAGAAATTCTAAAAGAACTAATAAAATAGCCTTTTTTGTTACTTTAACTTTTAATGAATTTTTTATTAAAAAAATAAGTATGTTTGTAACAGTAACTGTCACCTAAAATTACTTCTACACAAGATTTATATACCTAAGAAAAAAATACCAAACACAGAATTTAATAGTAATTGAAACATTTAAAAGCAGCTGGTTATTTTTATTTATTTTCTTTGCGAATTCAATAAAATTACACTAATTTAAGGCGAGTCGGATGGTTCTATCTCGCCCATGTTAATTTACCTAACTTTAGAGACATTTTTCTCATGAACTATATAGATATCATTATAAACTTTTTTATATTTTGTTTCTTACATATAGTTCTTTGATTTAAACTGATGATATTTCAAAATATTAAAAAATATATTTACAGTGATTTTTTTAAAAAAATATGTATTGAAAAACACAAAAAAATCAGATTTAAAGTTATATATATTTTTTTGAGCAAAGATATTTAAAATTCCTCAGTTTAAATCCAAGAACTATTAATGGGGAAGAAATAACAGAACAAAATATGTTGATATCTCTTATAGTTCCTGAGAAAAATGTTCCTAACTGTTGAAAACCTTATATTTCAGGAAATGCAAAAGAAAAGTAAGGTTTAGGTAAGAACTGATATTAAGAGTTTGTCAAAAATGCTTATAAAAAGAAAACAACTAAACAGAAATCGATAATCTTGGTCTCAAATTAAAGCTAAAGATAAGCAGAATATAAAAAAAAGAAAAACAGAAAATCGACATCTTTGAAATAATTTAGGAAATTAACGATATGCATGTTAATTTTAATTGTTTCTGATATCTATGTTTGCTCATTTACATATATGTCGGTTAAGTCGAAAAGTACAAAAATCTATTGAAGTCATTTTAATAAAAACCAAACCAGAATATTTTTTAATAAATTACGTTGACATTTCGAAAACCCAATGTGAGACAGAAGAAAACGCTGCTTATATTTTTGGTTTTTGAGCTTTATATTTTAGAGAACCAGGAAGTGAGCGATAGCTGAAAACGACGAAATAGAAGCCAGAGAGTAAAGCTTCACAAAATATATTTATTTTAGACATAGGAGTTTAATTTTTTTATATGTTACTATATAAAAAAATATTTGAATAATTTCAAAGAAATCTAGTCTTTAAATTTGTACACAAAAAGTGACACATTTTCCAATATTATAAAGCCTCCCAACATTAAAAATATAAATACATATGAAATGTTTTGAACTTTAAAATAACAAGCAACGTAAGTAAAAATAGTGTACAAAGTTAGAAATCATTGGAATTTATAGTTTTTGAGAAAAGTGTACCTGCAGCCAACTTTATGTCGGATTTTTTTTTCAAAAAAGTGTCACTATAAAAAGTGTTAATACATAAAATTATTGCCATTTAAATTAATATCTTTTATAATTTCTATTATATGAAAATGTGATTAGTAACATATAAAAAATTAAACTCCCACGTCTAAAATAAATATATTTCGAGAAGCTTTACTTTCGGGCTTCTATTTCGTCGTTCTGGTTCCCTTAAGATTATATGCATATAGATGATTTGAACCGTGAATATACTTAGATATCTTAACCATTACAAATCTATCTTTTTTTGTCATATTTAAAAAAATACAAGGATGAAATGCATTTTTCTCATTGCGAATCCAGATATCAATTAAAATCACAACCAATTTTCCCAATTTCCCGAATACATGTTTATTTCAACTATGCCTATTGACTCTTTTCTAGAAGATTTTCCCATTTCGTATACTAAAGACTTATAGTAATAGTTATACTGCTTATTTTTTTGTTTCAAACTCTGAGGTAAAATTACAGCACCAAAAAGCGTCTAATGACATTATGGGTCGTTCGCAAGAAGGGTGCTGCATCGCCATATGTTTTTAAATGTATTATATTTCTTAGTAAAGCTTTTCACTGATAAAAGTTTTGTGCTTGGTTTCACCATGATATTGGTTCCTAGTAGCTGCAACGGCTGAATGGTGAAACGTTCCACCATATTTTTGGTATTCGGTTGAACCATTTCTCAGGTTTTTGTTTCCAAATCCAGAAAAATGGTTCAACCAAACACCGAAAAAAAGGTGAAACATTTCACCATTCAGCCGTTACAGCTACTAGGAACCAATATCATGGTGAAACCAACCAATATCATGGTGAAACCTAGCACCAAATTTTTAACAGTGTTGTAACGTTGTAGAATATTTGATACACGAATGTTCTTATCATATTAAATACTTTTTTGTATTCTGTTATATTTTGATTTTAATATCTGATGTTACTTTCAATTACCTAATATGGAATGGCAATGAAAGTATTGCGGTGGGGTCGAAAATCCGAATTGGAGATTAAAAAAAAGTGGTTTTGAACATTGGTTCGTATGTTAGACAATCTGTCTTAAACCACTCTGTAGTTCGAAATAAAAGAGCTACAGGTTTCAAATTTGATACGCGAGTTCCTTAGTACTTATCGGACTTTATAATATGGTTTACGAGGAAATCGCGCGTGCGCAAAGGGCAGCTGAAACTGAACTTTTAGATTTTAAAGTTATTTAAATAACCATATAGGGTTTATAATGACCTTTAAGGGTATGCTAATTTATTGAGGGGTAATTGAAAGTCAGGTAGTGTTATACACTGCTAGGTTTTTGGTGTGATGGCAATAACAATTTCTTTGAACTATTTGTTTTCGTTAAAAAAAAGCTAAAATATGTATGCTGAAAGAGAAAAAAAAAGAATGCATATAATAATAATATATAACCATTAACATGAACACGAAACGTAAAGTATTATGTCATACGTTAAATTGCTTTACCAATATCTATTAAGTTATTTGTACGAATACTATGATAGTTAGGAATAGGAATATTTAAGAAATGATAATTTTTTAAGACTCGAAATTAAAAAAATAAAATATTTATATATTTAAAGCATTAATCAGGGCGCATGTTAATTGCAAAAGCGAAAACAATAAGTGGTTGAACAAATGAATTTATTCAACGTACTTCAACTAATCGAACATTTCCTTAGAATAAGTACCTAATTTAAATTTAAATCATTATTTTCTGCTTTCATCATCTAAATACTCATTTTATGAATAGTAATAAAGAGTTAGGAACTCATTATCATGAAAGCGAGTGCCACGATTGAGTTTGATACTTGGTGCAGAAGTAAAATTTTATGCAGAATGGCCCTCATTATAGAAGAGGGCTCGTTATTTGAAGAAATGAAGATCTCAAAATAGAAGTGTGGGGTTGGATCGAATCAATACTGAACCCTTTTTTACGTTTTAATAGAAGTTCGGTATATTGGCAAATGTTTATATATTTTTTTATTTAATAATTAGTTTAGCTATTGAAATTTTAGACGTTTTTAAAAATATTTTCAAAGATGCTAAATTTGCATTTTTTAATCTTAATATTAGCATATGAAAGACTTTGTCTGTTTAAAATTGGTTTTTAAAAACTTTATGACCATCTAAAAGGCATAAAAAATCCGTAAAGTCCACACATTAGTATGTTATGCTAATACTTTATAATAAACAAATGTGTTTAAGAGGAGGTGGAGATAATCAAAAATTTCAAAATAAATAAAAATATTTTTCAATCAAAAAACAAAATATTTCTTACTTTCCCGAACAAACATATTAAAAATATCCAAATTATTTCCGGGTATTTTTTTAGATGCAGGAGAAACTTTACTTGTCAGATATGTAAATGTCTATTAATGATAATATTTTTTTGGTAATAAATTCATATGAACAATTTATGTTTGAACTATTTGTTTATGAACAATTTATGTTTAGATACAAAGGTTACAATTTTTTAAGTACTTGGGGGTAGCTTGGGGTATAATTATCTTTAAATCAAATTTAGAAAGAGTGGAGAATGGCGATTTTTGCAGATAGAAACGTCTACTGTTATTTTCTTTCAGTCAAAATAATAATCTAATAATTCTTATAATCTAATAAATAGTCTAATAAAATAATCTAAATCTTATAATCTAATAAATAGTCTAATAAAATAATCTAATTCTTATAATCTAATAATAATAATCTAATAAATCTAATAATTCTTTTTACTGTTATAGGTCTGGATTATGTTGCTTTTCTCAATGTTTTCCTTTTGCATGCTGTTAAGCACGCTTGATGTATATGAAAATGTCGACAAATGCTTTATTCGCAGTTTTTTGAATAACTTTTGGGATGTTACCAGAACACTTTTACAGAAACGTAAGAAAAACATTTATACGATGAAATGTTTTTAGTATTTTTTTTACTTTAATGTTATTTATTCTATAATTGTTCTAATGGGAATGTTTCAGATGGTGTAACGCTCTTGTTTTCATTTTTCTCCGTACAGCGATTTCAATCACAAAAAGGCCTATATAGGTCAAAAGAAACTTTTCTATGCAAAGGTTTTTTTAAACAAATGTCTTGAACAACCAACAGCAGCAAGAAGTTGACATGTAAAAAATTAATAAGTAAAATATTCTTAGAAAACTTATTTTCGAATTCCAAAGCAAAAGTAATTCCAGGCAAAAAATGAAAACAAACTATTGGAGCTGTTGCTATCCACGACGTGAAACAATCCCATTGGTGCATCCAACTTCTTAATAGTAAAATAACAAACCTAGAACTGATTGAAATTCTAGAACAGTAATTCTTAAATTGATTGGAATAAAAAAAACAGTAACAGTAACAGTCGCATAGTGGAACATTTATTATGCCACTTATGTAGCACTGTTACCTTGATTTATCTGCAAGTCTAGTACTTAGATTAATATAGTTGTGATTGTCTGTACTTATCTGATGTAAAATATCATGCATAAATACTATATAGTTATTAAAAACTATCTTCCATAATTAATTTTTAGAGAGAAACCGTTTTTAGGTAGTTCTATGCGTGGGGTTTATGCATAAATAAGTGTAATATAGCCATGTTTTAGGACTTGAATGGCAACAGAAATGCTAAATAAAAATAAACCTTTCTCGAGCCTTCATTGGTGAGCAATGTCACATGGGAACAGAGCACTAATCGGAGCACCGATCGAAGGCGATGCAGGAATGACAACTGGTAGAAAATACATCACTTGAAACGAGCCAACTCAATAATTAAATTTAATTTCCTGACATCTTTTTTTTCGTTGCAGCCAAGCTTCGTCGTCCAACTGGATATCAACGTGTCATGTTGGTAGTATTGTGGCTGTTAATTACCTTGGTTATTTCTTCCATCTTTTGTGGAGTCATTCAGGCCGATCTTCTCTTAAGAAGAGCGACCAAAATTGATAGTATTGAAGACTTGAATAACTCCTTAGACGTTCTTCCTATTATTGAAGATCAATCCTCTATATATTCTGCATTTAAAGTAAGTAATATAAGAAATAATATTTAAAAAAAATATTTTTTTGTTCTCGGAGGTTATACAACTCCTCATAACCATTGAAATTCTGTCTTCTATTTTGTAGTCATATTATATTACCTTTGCATCCTTTGTACTTGTTCATAAAACATGTTATTAATCCTTCCCACCTCAAAATGCATCTCATAAAATAAATTAAAAAGAATATACTGATATCCTCCAAAATATCCCCCGCCCCCACCAAAAAAAAAAGAAAAATTGGAAAAGTAAAAAAAAATGCCAATCAAAGAATCACCTTCATTTTATTACGTTATTCCAAACTGATCAATATGAAAACAAGAAGTTCATAAAGAACTAAAATAGCCTACTTTCCTGTTACTTAAATACTTACTGAAGTTCTAATCGGGAAAAAAACTAGGTTCCTAAAGTAAATATCATCAACAGCCGTTTCTACACTAGATTTATACACATTAAAAAAATCGAAACACAGCACCCACCTATAATTTAAACTTCTAAAGCCAAAATCAACTATTTTCCTTAATATTCTTTCGCAAATAAATTAAATATTATTTATCACCTGCTCGTGATTTATTTGTAGTTCGAAGAATAATTAAATATTTATTAATAACAAAGTAATGAAACTACTCCGATGCATAAAAAATAAGAAATGTAAATTAAAACTAAGCATAATTGCATGCAAAAGTATGCCTTGCCGCTTTCTTGGTAGATAAATAATGAATAATCAAAGAATCAAATTGTGCTACATTTTATGACGTCATTCCAACTGATTCATGAAAATATTTTTTTGCTTCAAATATGTTTAAATAAATAAAGTTTTCTCATGCATTGTTGATTTGCAACAGTGATTTAAATGACTCAAATTGAATTTCAATGCTAATTCAATGGGAAATTCGCCGAAAGATAGTAGATTTATGTCCGTCCGGACGTACGGACAAAGAGTATGAAAGTTGGGTCTCTGAGGTCATAGCTTTCTAACAAAAAAAGAATTTTTAAGATCCGAGGGATAGAACCGATTTTGAAGAGGGATACGGACAGACAGACAGACGGAAAGACAGACATACATACGAACAGACAGACAGATGGACATCACGCATTCAATACCTACAGCGATTTAAATGACTCAAAATTGAATATCAATGCTAATTCAATGGGAAATTCGCCGTCATATAGTAGATTTATGTCCGTCCGGACGTACAGACAGACGGACAAAAAGTATGAAAGTTGGGTATCTGAGGTTATAGCTTTCTAACAAAAAAAGAATTTTTAAGATCCGATGATTAGAACCGATTTTGGAAGGGGGGTACGGACGGACAGACGGACATCGACCGCATGTCAATACCTACTTTTTCATTTTTTTAATTCTTTCGAATTAAAAAAAGAAATGTAGGCTAAATGGGCTTGTTTCAACACTTTGCCACAAAAACAGAACAACCAATGAAATCGCAGTTCGGAGCGCGCGACCTTTTTTAAACCAATGAGCTGTTTCAACACTTTTTTTAAAGAAAACGAAACAACCAATGAAATCGCAGTATAGTGACGTCATAAGAAATATTCCCATTATCCTTTAAATATTAATTTTAAATTAATAAAGTTTGTCTTTGGTGTGGTAACAAACATTTTAGTATATCAGGTACCACATTTGTCCGTAGCTCTTTTATTTCTAGCTGTAGAGTGGTTTCAGTATTAATTTTATGTATTAATTAGGAGTACATAACATAACAAGGAATTTAACATATGTACAATAGCCTAGATAGCGTACCTGAAATAAATATTGCGCATGAGTTATTTTTTAGCCTAAAGAAATTCTAAAGAATTTAAAAAGATGAAAAAGTAGGCATTAACCTCCTGAAGATGTCCCCCTGTTTGTTTTTTCTATCCGTTATTAGATGTATTTTTATAATGATAATACAACCAGATTAATATCACTTCCACCTTCAGGATGGTCAATCAGACATCTTCCAATCCATATACGCCAAGGCCCTCCGGTCCCCTGAGAAAAGCATCCTTACCTTCAAGAACATGAGTACGGTGGGCATGGACTTCGTCTACGCCAAGTCTTTCGCCATGATCACAGACGGGATGGGGCTGAGACATTTCTTGAGGAAGCGACATCGAGAAGGTCTGCCGTGCAACTTCAGGCTGGCCAGAGAGACGCTGTGGCCACTGTGGAAGGCGATAGCATTCGGGGATGCATTTCCGAAGGAGTGGATCAGGAAGTTTAATGGGATGTGAGTTTTTTTTATCATTCCGCCGAAATGTATAATTTCGATGAGCAATTTTATTGAATAGTACTATGTTTTTTTACGGATACTTCTTAACAACAAAATGGTGTAGCACCATTGAATTCAGTCCCGAAAAAGAATTGCATTTCCTTAAATTGTCACAAAAAGTAATTTAAGGCAACATACTTAAGTTCGAAAGAATTGACACTGTTGAAAAAAGTCGGTTGTTTTTGCAGAAAAAAGTTAGCTGCTGTGCTAGAATAGAAATACCGTTTGATTACAGGATGTTCGTACATTTTATACGAACAACAAACGATTAATTTTATACGATTAACAAATTGTTAAAAAAACACACCGAATTTTTACCCCCCTCGTCACTCCAGTGACAGGAGAGGATAGTGACTACAGTAAAAACCGTGAGGATTAATCAACTGTAGCATCCCCGTTTGGACCACGGACCTTTATACCTACAGTCCAACGCTATCAAACTGAGATTTTTCGGCACACGGGGTTTTCACAAACTGTTGAAATGCTTGCAGTCTAGTGCTCTTACCTGGTTAAAAATAGAAAAAAAAAACATTAACAGACAATTTTAATTTAATATTTTTGCATAAAAAACTGTTAAAAGAAAGTAAAGTTTTATTTGAATGTATGCATGGTTTTTTCTGTAAAATTCACAGATTGTTTTCAGTGTAGAACTGGCGACTTAATCATTTGCCCCGGAAAAATAGAAAAGTGCAACCGAGTATATTTCCATTTCGCTAGCACATCGAAGTGGCATCTGTACCAGCGAAAAGTACCGTTTTTATCTTTTTGATAACATTTCTATTGATGAAACATCATTGATCTACCATAAAAGGTTCAAAACGTCCTTTATTTAAATTGGTACATTTAACTGAACCATTGTCACAAGAGAATCTTTTCCCCAAACCTGTACCTTTATTATAAGCAAGAGGTTAAAACACACAGGAAGTATTTTGAAAATAACATTAAAATAAATGAAATTTTTTTTTTCAGTTGAGGAAAATAATTTAAATTTCTCAGACAAACTAATTAAAAAAAATCTTCAACATTTTAACTATTAAAAGACCTCTGAGATTTTCCCATTAGGTTACCCTAACAAGGAAACGCATTTTTATTAATAACTGATCAAAGTAAAAAAGATATTTAAATACAGGAAATTTTTGTCCAACTACAATGTTAAATGTTAAGGTTTGTAAAAAAAAATATATCATCAAAGCAATGTACTTAGACGTTTAAAAATTGATTGAATTTAATTGTGTTTTCAGTATCCATTAGGTTAATTTGTATAACTCGAGGACATGCTTCAAGTATACCTAGATTAGTTCCCAGTTCATTAAATAATAACTACATTAAAAATCACCATTTAAGGCTTTTCCACTACTTCTCAACAACAGCATTAATTAAACTATAGACGGAAACAAATCGCTCAGTGACTATAAGTGGATTTAATCTCAGACTATAAGTGGATTTAATCTGTGACTACAAGTGGACTTGATGGCGGATTTAAGACGCATACACTCTTCGCTGCCCTTTGAGTTCCATCTTTAAATGGAATAAGACCTGTTTCATCTAATGAATTCGGCTCTTATCCGAAATGAATTGGTGCTCGTTAGGCTGTGACAACGAAATTAGCCTCGATTTGGAGATGTGAATTGGACTGATTTCGGCCAATATTATCTCAGTAAAAAGACTGAATAGATTGAGAATAGTTTTGGATACAAAATAATTAATGGTATTGATTATTCGAATTATTGTGGGCAAATTTTTCTTTCAGGAATATGCTTTTTTTAGTAATAAGAATTCAGTTAGATTTGATGAATTTTGTGATTTACATAGTGAAATAAAAATTATTTAACAACATCTATATACTTCGAAGAATTAATGAACAAATAATGTTCTGCAACCAAAAATGGAATGTAATGAAGAATTTTCTTTTAAAAATTAAGTTCCGTACTTCTATATAGCACAGAAAACTTGTTTTAACACAAAAAGTTTATATAGAATTAGATGTTACCCATTTATTAATTTTATCAAAAATAATAGCTAATAAAATAGTGCTTATCGAACTGTACTAAGATTTATAAATATAGTTTTTCTTGTTCTAAAATTACAACTTATTCATACTATTCTGGGTTACAAACCAGAGAAAATAAATAAAGATCTGTTTGAAACAAAACAAGTAGGTTTGTAACAGAATCTGTCACTTAACCCGCTTCCACACAAAACTTGTGTTAAACAGGTAAAAAGGAGCCAAACACAGCATTAATTCTATATTAAACATTTACATGCTAAATTTGGCTAGTTTTATTTATTTTATTTCGAAAATTCAATAATTATAAATTATCGTTTGCAAAATTTAATTTATATTTCAAAAAATAAATATGTAATATTTCTCGCTTTTAAATAGAATGAAAATATTTCATATCAACATACAAAGAATCTCGTAGTGAAATATATTTGACGTCATTTCAAACTGATCGATGTCGCAAAAATATATTTATTTTAATTTATTGTCTAAAAGAATTAAGTTTCTCGGGCGATTGTTGGGAATGGCAATGGTGATTTAATTCTAATAACAAACAGGGCCGTTAGATATTTGTAATTCAAACTTTTAAACGCCAAAATTAACTATTTTCATTAACCTTCTTTCTCAAATTTAATAATTAGACTTTATTGTTTGCTAAATTTGTTTGAAGTTCGAAGAATAATAATGTAATCTTTTTTAATAAATATCTTTGTGTAGCCACAATTTACCATTTACATTTCTTTCGAAAATTCAGTCATTTATTGTTTGTTAAATTAATTTACAGTTCGAAAAATATATAATTAGTACAATCGATGCTTTAAAAATAAAAGCGAAACTTTGCATATTTTTTATGCCAAGTTAGAATTCTCTATGCATCTTTCTTCATACATATATATAATAAACCATCAAAAGAACTCTATTGTGATATTACAACAATCCAAACTGAATTATTACGCATAAATAAATATTCTTTCAAAAGTGTTTATTTTTATTTAAAATAAAGTTTCTCGTACGTTTAACGAAATGGCAACAGTGAAAATATTGAATAAAAATGGAATTTGCATGTTATTTCAATGTAGATTAAATTTTTAGTTATTTAAACTTTAAATAAACATCTAATTACAATTTTTTAATGAAATTTGGAATGTAGCCTAATCTGATTTTTTGCTTCAAAATGACGTATCCCACTTGTATGTGGGACTTGTGGTTCTTTCTATGAAAGTGGGTGACGGACAGACGGACAGACAGACAGAAACGGACTGAACGATTATAAACCTTCCACTTTTTACGTTATAAACGTAGTGTGGAAGCTAAAAAATATATAACTCATGGTTAACTTTATCTATGAAATGAAAAGTACGTTTTTTATAATAATTAACCATATGTATATTGATGTACTAAGTTGCGAGATTTTAGTATGCTAATTGATTACTTGAGTTTTCCTGAAGCATTTGATTTTTCGTTCTAAATTCCGATATAGTTAAACTCATAGTTTCCTTTCACAGAAGCCACGACCATGGGCGGAGCTATAAAACGCGCGGATCAATCAGATGAAGAGAAGATTTCATCCGTTTTATTTTGTCTTTATCTGATTGCAACGCGCGTTTTATAGCTCCGCCCATGGTCGTGGCTTCTGTGCAAGGAAACTATGAGTTTAACTATAGCTCGTTGCTCTTAAAAATTCAAATCAATGCGTGTCCATGCAACAATACCTTAATTTATAACCAGTAAACTAATCCTTTGAGATCCCCATTTTTCTGACTTACCCTGTGTTTTCAGTTAATTTTTAACTTAAATCTTATGCAGTGAAATCAAGTTTACACTTCAGCCAATTGGCTTATCCATCAGAGAGATAATTGTAAATATATTTAATAGACTATAATTCCTTTATATTTCAGACTCCGCAGATTATTTGAGTCAAATTGGCTGTACCAACGAATGATTCACGAGTTCTCCGACTACACAGAATGCCTCCGGGATGGGCAGGAAATAGGGGTCGAAACTCTCAACATGCGGCACGTTTTAGGGGTCTTTATCATTTGGGGCATTGGAATACTTGTCTCGACAGTTGTGTTCTTGGCCGAAGTTTACTGTCTGAAAAAGCCTACTCCAAAGAAGTTTGTGAAGGGACCAATTTATCATGGAAGAATTGTTTATCGATCGACTTTGTACTACTGAGATGTACTTTATGAAATATTTAAGTGAAATTTTAAATTTTAAATATTTTCTAAGTTTAGTTGGTTTTGTTAAAGTTAAGTTTGTTTATTGTCAAAGTTAAGTGGATGGTTTTTTAAAAATGTTGCGGTTACGTTTTTTTTCCGACTGAGACGTTTATGTATTTATTAAGCCTAATTTTTAAAACCATATTATTTTGAATTTGAAGCTATAGCATATTAAAAAGAGAAATTAGGTATATTAGTTTTTTTGTTATACAAATGCAAAAATTGTCGACCAACAACTTGACAGAGGCCCAGCAAGGTTGGTCCAAATATCACTAAGTTTTTTTTTTACCAGTCTCCAATAACTATCGAGATACTTCTTGAATTCTTTGACTCTCTTCGAATATACAACATAATATGGTAAAGATTTCCGCTCATTGATAACTATATTGTAAAAATAATGTTTTCTTACTTCTTTTTGAAGCAGGGATTTAGTTTCAATTTTCTGACCATGTCATTTTCTTCGACTATTTAAGTTCAAATCTAATGCCTCTATGATTCTAATGACTATGTTATGGATGTCTAATGATTGTGTTTTTTTGTAGCATATTAAAATTTTGTCCAATCGCTATCAGTTGTTATTTTTGTGAATTCATAAATTTCTTCACTATAATATAAATCTTACTTAAAATAACATATCTTTTAATTTTTAAACATAGTTTAATATGCAGGTGTAAGTTACTTTATCTAATATTTTCTTTTATAATCTAACTTTATCAATGTCATATCAAAGCTTCTTGAACACATGCCAAACTTGTGTTATTTAGAATACTTGCTAATACATTTTATTCTAAAACTGTTTAGGTTTACAATACAAACTTTTATTTAAGATTGAAACACAGAAAATACTAACTTTTAAAATGCCTTAATTTATAAATTTATAGCAGGCTCTACAAAATAAGCTTTTACATACAAAAAATACATAAAATTTCCTTTTTGTAATTTTTTTTTCATTTTCCCAACTTTTCTAGCATACTCTTATCATCTTTAATGTCTCCAAGTATTCAAGAAAATCACCCAACAAGCATAAAATATTTTAAGATTAATCACGTTTTCCCCCATCTTTATTTAAACTTTTCATTTTTTAAAGTCTTTTACAATTCACGTCCTGTGATTTTCAATCTCTTTACTTTCGGGAAAGTGCAGTCACTTTAAAATAATCGTATTTAGGTTGTTTGATGGATGTTGAAAGTAAGCCACTTATGCAGAAGTTAACACAGTTATTTCTCTATTAGCTTGTTACATCGGTGCCAGATGTTTCACAGTGATTTTACTGTGATTTAAGGATTTTAATAGCTTTTATTTTAAATAAAAAAATACTTAATTTAGTACCACTATAATGCATGGATTTGATTTATATTTTAAATTAAATCTAGTAATATATATTTGTTACTTGTTTTTGTAGGGATTTGTGCGAAAAATATGTATTTGACAAAATATAACAGCCACAAAAAAGGTTAAATAACTTTTGTAATTGCTTCTTTGAGAGGTTAGTCTTTTAATTAAAGCAGTAAAAAAATTCAAAAACTATTTATTTTTTGATATTGATAAGAATTTTATAAAAACTTTTTAATTAAAGAGAATTGAGACACACATAGATTATAGTTAACATTTATGAGAACTATATTCGCTATTAGCTATTTCCCTATTAGCTTTTACATCAGTGTCAGATGTTTACGGTGATTTTACTTTGATTTAAAGATTTCCATAGCTTTTATTTTAAATATTAAATTACTTTGTTTAGTACCGCTCTAATGCATGGATTTGATTTATATTTTTAATGCCAGTGAGTAATATACATTTGTTACTCGCTTGTAGGGTTTGTGCACGAAATATATAATTATAACTTTTATTTTAAATAACAAAATAGTTTTTATCACGGCTCTAATGCATGAATTTGATATATATTTTTTAATTTGATAGAGTAGATAATTTTGTTATACGTTTTTGTAGGGTTTTGTGCGCGAAATATATTTTAAACAAAATATAATAGCCACAAAAAAACAAAGGCTATTTTTTAAACGAAGAAACTTTTTAATTAAAGAGAATTGAGACACATAGATCAAAGTTAAGATTTATGAGAACTATATCGGCTATCAGCTATTTCTCTCTTAGCTTGTTACATAGGTGCCAGATGTTTCACGGTGATATTTCTGTGATTTAATGATTTTCATAACTCTTATTTTAAATAACAAAATGCTCTATTTAGTACCGCTCTAATGCATTGATTTGATTTGAACTTTTAATTTGGGACATGTTCTTGTAGTGTTTTGTGAGCGAAATGTATTATTATAGCTCTTATTATAAAAAACAAAATAATTTTTTTTGAACGGCTCTAATGCATGGATATGATTGATATATTTAATGCAAACGAGTAGATACTTTTGGTACAAGTTTTTGTAGGTTTTTTTTCCTCGAAATATATTTTTAACAAAATATAATAGCCACAAAAAAGGTTAAGTAACTTTTGTAATGCATCTTTAAGAGGTTAGACTTTTAATTAAAGCAGTAAAAAACACAAAAACTATTTTTTTGATACGAAGAAACTTTTCAATTAAAGAGAATTGAGACACATAGATCAAAGTTAAGATTTATGAGAACTATATTCGCAATTAGCTATTTCTCTATTAGCTTGTTACATCGGTGGCAGATGTTTCACGGTGATTTTACTGTGATTTAAGGCTTTTAACAGCTTTTATTTTAAATAATGAAATATTTTATTTAGTACCTCTATAAAGAATGGATTTGATTTATAGTTTTAATGCGAGCGAGTAGAAATTTGCGAGAGTATTTGTTATATGTTCTTGTAGGGTGCACGAAATATATAATTATAGCTCTTGTTTTAAATAACAAAATAATATTTTAACACTGCTGCAATGCACGAGTATCATTTGAATTTTTAATGTAGTTGAGTAATATACATTTTTTACTTGCAGAGTTCTATGAGCAAAATATATAACAAAACATAATAGCTACAAAAAGGTTGAAATTTTTTGTAATTACATCTTTAAATGGTTATATTTTGTAATTGAATGAATTAAGAAATACAAAAATTTTTAGCTGCAGAAATACAAACGAAACTTTTTCCAATTGAAATATATAATCGAGACACATATATTCAAGTTAAGATTTATAAGAACTACATCTGTACTTGTAAAACTAAATATATATTTTTTTATAATAACTATTTTAATATTCTATTTTTCTCGAATAGATTTTTCCTATGACATATAAAAATATAGCGATAATATAGTATATCTTATGTCTGCCGAAATATGTCAAATAGCTTCTTTTTTATTTGAAATCCATGAAACGTTTGAAATAGTTTTTCCAGTGATAAATATCACATTTATTTCGACATTTCAGTTTAGCAAAATATTTTTTCAGAAAATAGAAGGAGAAAATAGAATTATTTTAGAGTCGATGTTGAAATTTTCCAGGCAAAAGAATATTATAAAAGTAAATGTTTAGTAGAACACAGTTTGATGAAGTAAAAGCATTACTTTAATTTTGATACAAATTTGAAGCTGAACTGCACTAATGTCATTGAAGATTAAAAAAAATTACCCTTTAATTTTTTATTGAATACCCTCAGCAGAACAAGATAGTCAGTTTCGATAACTCTTTAGTTATACATTCATAAATGGTTTCAAGTGATGTTTAAAAATTTGAATTAAATTTGGCGAGTGAACTTTAAAAAAAATTAAAGATCGGATTCTTTCATTTTTTAGTTCGTGCTCTTCCGATATATTTTATTGTGTGAAAATATAAAAAGAAACAAATGAACTGAATTGTAAAAATTTATTAACTCTAAATATAATTTACAGCTTACAATTTGTCATTGAAATCTGCTTATGGTTAATTCCACGTAAATACATACCACAAGTGAATTTAAAAATATTTTTTTTCCAGTTGAAACTTTTATATGTGATTTAGAAAAGTTTGAACTATAAAAATTTCACATCAAAAACTATTATTGTTTTTATCTGTGGCAACACTGAAGTTTCAAAGCGGCTGCTTTTTTTGAAAGCATGTGTTACGGTTTTTCCATTTTGAAGTCTTGAATTTTAAGTTAAGTATTATTTTTTATCAGATTTTTTGGTAAAATTATTAAAATACACTATAATGACTATCTTGAAAACACATTTTAAATCGGCATTTATAAATAAAAGTTACTTAATTAGAAAGATAAACATCCCCTGTTTGGCTGTAGTGTGTCACGAAAATATATAAAAGTTTCTATAACTTTTTAAAGTAAGGCTTTTCTTCACAATTTTTAAGATATTTTCTTTCTATATTAACCTTTGTGTAATTCCACACCTTTAAATTTTAAAATAAAAAGCATTTTATCTATTTATAAAACATTTTAACTTTGTAGTGTAAGTCAAAACGTAGTGTCAGTCACAGCTTCTGTTTGATTTATCCATTATAGATTAACTATAAGATTTGTAGATTTCTTATATTTTGATAATTTTGATTTACGATGGCTAAATCAACAACTAAAAGAAAAAAAAGAGCAAAGGGAAAGACTTTAAGCATGTGGAAAATTTCAAACCTTTAAAGAAAATGAAAGCAAAAACCACTTTACGGACAACACTTTAACTAAAAATACACCATATCTATTGCAATGTTCCAACCGTTAGACAACATTGAATGGCATTTCTCTGCCACCAATGTTGGTCATCTTTACCTTTAGTCATGAAAAAGGATCATTTGATGGACTTGGTGATACAGTGAGGAGGGGATAAAAGCAGCCACACGTTCCAGGAAAATTGACCCACATTCTGCTTAAGATTTTTTCCCTTTGGATAAGAAATCTGCCCAAACATATCACTATAATACATTTCTAACAACTGTGTAAAGGGCGAAATAGGTAGATTAAATGATATTTGGTCATCAAAGGAAATACCTATCAACAAAATTCTTAAAATGAATTTGATGCTGGAAGAAGAGCTTTAGTTCCTTTTGTAGGAAAATTATCGTTAAATATTTTGTGGGGAAAATGTTAAGTAAAGATGCTTATTCAATAAAACTGAAACATCTGCAATGGTCGGGAAGTCTTTTTGCGTGGCCTGAGAAAGAAGGTTTTCAGACAATTTTATTGAAGAAAGAATTAAGAAATTACCAGAAACCAACTTTAGGGGACGTTGTGTAACTTTTTCTAACTATGATTTTACCATGTATGCAATTCTTAACTTACCATGTTCAAAATTATTTACATATGTTATGTTATTATTGCCTAAATGTCCATATCTGTGATACAATTCACATGATGTAGTGTAAGTCACGCACAAAAATTTTAATAAATTATTTCCTACTAGCAAATAAATACCCGTTCTTCGCACGGCTGAAAGAATATCAAATCAATCCAAATATATGTGTCATTTAATTTGCTTTAGGATAATAAGCTTTGCCTTTGTTCCCGTTCATTACAAAGAAAAAAATCCCGTTACTTATATTGCTTTAAAATTCCCAAATAAAAATACATCACTATAAAATGCACATCCTCATATCACAAAAATCTTCCTCAATATGAACTTACTGCCATCGAAATTTTCCTGATAAATTCAAAATTAACCATTAATTATTTCACATTAATTATTTCACGTCAAAACCTCCATTCTGGGTTTTAAATTTTTTTTAGCTCATTGGCACGTTCAATTATTTTTCAGATTATTAATTTAGTTTCTGAAGGTAATGGCAAGAAAATAAAGCCATTTCAATTTTAATTAACTTTTGTGTTCATTTTAATTTCTTCTGTCGAATGGCAACACGAAAGGGAAAAAATAATCGGATTTGAGCGAAAGTGTTGTATTTTTTCAAAAATTAGAATTTTCTCTAAAATGAACAAATATGAAAAAACTAAGCCTCAGGTGCACACGTTGGTATTAAAAGGAATCTATCGTAAAAATTTCGAATTTCTGAGGGCAGTATAAGTAGGTCTTTTACGATCCACAGACAAACAGACTCTTTTATTATTATAGATGATATTTCAACACTTTTTTGCAATTATATTATTTAACTTTAAACCTTATACTTAAATTAAGCACTGGTAGAATGTTGATTTACTGCACTATGAAGAAGAAATGAGAGTTTTAAATGATAACCAAAACTCGACTTCCTTTCATGTAGTGTAAGTCACATTATGACATTTTTATTATTTTATAGTGAAATACTAAATGAAAATAGTTTTTTATGCTTTCTAAAAATAGTATATGTTCAGGAGTAAACTGACATACAATATTTTTTGTATAAGTAGAAAAAAATTATGAACTATGCAAACGAAATTTGTTAAATCGTCCGATGTAGTGTAAGTCACGCGTGGAAATGCTTTTATACTCATCACAAAGTTAATTAAAATTTATCCTTTATCGAAAGATAAATGTTACTAACTTCTCTTTTTATCTTTGTATGCCTCTATAAAAAAACCCATTGAGGAACCTATTCCACATTAACCCATCTTCAGCAGCATCGACTTCTAGGACTCGTAAATGGCTGAAGACACAAAATGAGAGAGAAAAAAGACTAGAATACTATGTTCTACAACTAATTGTTCCTCACTCTTAGAAATTTGGTGCTTGGTTTAACCAGAAATATGGTTCCTATTAGTAACAACTGCTGTTCGTGAAATGGTTATCAGGAAAACCGTTATCAGAACCATTCATCAGATTTTTTGTTTCCAAAACCAGAAAAACGGTTCAACCAATTACTCAAAATAAGGTAAACATTTCGCCACATTGACGTTGCAGCTACTAGGACCCATTATTACGGTGAAACCAAGCCTAAATTTTGAACAGTAAATTCATGGCTATCAGCTGACTATAATTACTAGTTTGAAAATAGACTATAAATCTTTTAGATATCTATGTGATAGACTTTAAAAGTATTTTTTACATTTCAAAAAACAAGATTTTTACAGCAGAGAGACAATAAGTTCAATTATAAAATTGCATCGTTTTAACGTCATATATGTAGATTTGCACAATTTCAAAACGTACGTTTTTTAAAAAAATGAAATGAAATTTTGAATTTTAATTTTGTGGTTTCGATCTTTGAAGACACCATGGCTAGGATACATTGTAAGGAAAGTTAAAATATTTTTTAAAACACAGCATTTTACTAATGAATTTGCAGTTTAAATATAGGAGTTCTGCTCTTTTTGTACTTTATAGACTGTAAATAGGCATTAATAACTTTGACTAAGTCTTCTTTTGTGACCAATTCTAGTGATAAGAAAATGATTTAACTACAAATCATAGCAGAAGAATAGTAACTGTGACATGTTCTTTTAAAATACCAGAGTTCTGTCCCGGAAAGTAACCTATGATACGTTCGGAACAGCAGCGGTGTTTGGAGACGCAGTCGTAAATTTTAACACACCACGCAAATGAGAGAAGATGCTTCCGTATGACAGCAGGGAAGCACATTATATATGATAAAATGAGGTCAAGTTTTGTTAAGGATATTCATTAACTCAGAAAGGTAATATTCGACAAGGTGTTTGATAATAATAACGCACCTTTAAACATGCGCTATCTAGTTTGAGAATAATGTTCTCATATTTGAGAACATCATAAGTTCGTAAAATCTCAGAAATCCTTGTTCTCAAATTTGAGAACACGCATCTTCTTATTTTTGAAAATTGGAAATGGTAGCAGAAATTATGTGGATAATAATTCTGCAGTAGCGGAATGGCAGCAGTAGTTTAAATTACCAGTTCGGGGGAACGAGTGTATTTCGCTGACTAGCAAGTTTAAATTCATTAGATGAGGATATACGGTAACTCTAATATAAGTAGTAATCCAAGGGTGCTATCCTACCCCCAGTGGCGAGTGGGTGTTTACGCTATTTAAATTGGTTGTGTAGTTTGTTTTAGAGAGAATAGTGTCTTCACAATAAAATTAGAATATCCTAGTACTCTTTTATGAGAGTTTCATTTTTAACACTGTTCAAATTAGAGGTTTTAACGTATTTACTTTTCAGAATATTGTTTTTGCAATAAAATGAGAATATCAGTACTCATTACATGGGAAGTTTCATTTTTGACTGTGTATTTTTGAGTTAGCTGAGATAGTCATTGTTTTGCTAAATTATTTAAAAAATAAAATGCAAAATGGGTCATGCCTAAAATGTTTCATTTATTTCTTTCAATACTTTAGCTGAAGAAGAAGATTGCGCTGAAATCTACCTGTTCATATGAATCCTTTTGATATTAGTATAAATTTAAAAAAGTAACTTACAGAGCCTAGATAGATTGAACCAATTGTTTTAAAATGTATTCATTACGAATAGCCGTAGAGAAAAGTTTAATAGTAAAGACAAACAGAATGAATCAATGATATTATTTAAACAGATAAATTTAACTAAAATCTTAAATTGCATAATAAAACAAATACGTTTACACTTTAACAAAAAGCTTTTTAAAAAACAATTGCTGAATAGTATTTTTAATTCCATTGACAAGTTTCATAGATTTCCGCCTGTTCAGTCCGCCTGTCCGTCACCCACTTTCATAGCCCAAACTACAAATGCTACGGACAAGTGTGATAGTCAAAAAATTCAGCGCATCGAAATTAGAATACAATGAAAATTTCAGAAAAAAATTCGGATTCGAAGTACTTCAATTATTTAAAAAACTGCAAAATTTAATGCTCATTTAAAAAGCATAGGAAGCCATTTTTATTAGAATTAAATCACCATTGCCATTCGCAACAATCGCTCGAGAAACTTTAATTCTTTTAGACAATAAATTAAAATAAATTTATTTTTGCGACATCTATCAGTTTGAAATGACGTCAAATATATTTCACTACGAGATTCTTTGTACGTTGATATGAAATGTTTTAATTCTATTTAAAAGCGAGGAATATTACATATTTATTCTTTAAAAATTAAATTAATTTTAGCAAACGATAAGTAATAATTATTGAAATTTCGACTTTTTTTTAATGAAACTAGTTAAATTTAACATAAAAATGTTTAATATAGAATTAATGCTGTGTTTGGCGCCTTTTTACCTGTTAAGCACAACTGTGTGGAAGCGGGTTAAGTGACAGATTCTGTTACAAACCTACTTGTTATCTATTTTCACCAAACTAAATACCATTGTTACTCAGATACTTTCTTATGATTTTACTTTTGAACAGTAGAGATTATTAGTTCTATTTCAAATAACAACTCTAAGTGAAATCGAACTATATGCTGAAATGCGAAGAAAAAAAAGATTTTTTCAGGATAACCATTTAAGCGTTTTTCGTTACCGTTACATTTAATGTAATAAAATGACGAATGTGCTTATTTTAGCCAGCTGTTTATGAACTTTTTTTTATGTTTTTATTAATTCATAGGAACAACATCAATTGATGAATCTTACAATTTCGTATATTTTATAAATTTTTACTTGTAATGTCATATTTGAGAATTCCGTTACTTTTCAGCATACATTTCTACTCAGCCTTTGGAAATTCCAATAAAAAGAAAATCTATCCCTCCCCTCCATTTAACATGCTTTAGAATCTCCCTCTTTTACTCTACTCCATCTCAATATACACATCCGAATTCCCCGAATATTCAATCACCGCACTCCGCAGAAAAGGGGCATCCCTCACAGCAACAGCCCATTCATTAATATCGCCCAAGATGTCGCTGTCGGCAACAAGAAAAGAAATACGCCCACTGAAGATGCTGAAGAACTAATATTTTGCATTTTTCAATTGTTATACTATAGGTTCAATAACAAAACTATAAATGCGTTAAATTTTAAGTATTGGTGGTTTTTGAAAACGGGGGTTCAACATTTTCCCACATTCGTGGTTTTTTATTGAACCGACGGACGATATAATGTGAATGGAATGTTTAGGAATAAAAACTCCTAATATAAAAGAAACATTTGGTGTGTTAGTTCAGTTCTATTGTGGTACTGTTGGTTATTTTGGAGTGAGCTTACCGATAAGAATACGATATTTTGAAATAGTATCACTTCGTATTTATTTATGTCAAAATTCTATTCTAATTTATTTATGTCTATTACAATGTCTAAATAATGCGAGTTGAGTTCGTAAGTGTCAAATAAGTTGTTATTTCTTTTATAACGTTTTTTTTAAAGATGATGCTTAAGTACTGACTGAAAGTAATAGATTGCCAAAAATAGCATTCTGTACATGATTATTCAAAATGTATATAATCTATGAAAATTTTTGAAAATTAACTAAAAATTTTTCAATACAAAATTTCTTCTTCATATTTATAATTGTGAATCGAAATTAAATATATCATACATATTTTTATTGGTAAAGAGCTTTAAAGTTAGTAAATCCATCTATTCCCAAAATATTTATCCTTAGGTTTCCTTTAAGGTAAAAAGTATATTTTCATGGAAACATGGGGGACATTTTTGACCTTGAATTGTCATCAGTGTTTCGATTATAAAATCAATCAAATGTCAGTAATATTTAATAAAACAATGAGCAATAACTACTTTATGAATATTAAAAGTTTTAAATGTTAAAAACCAACCCGTTTGTGTCCAAAGAAACAATATGAAATATACTGTTAAAAAACACTAACCTATGCTCTCTAAATTAAACCCAAACCTTCCACCCCCCAAAACCGATTCAACCCTAAGATCACACATCCACAGCAACCACCACCACCCCTCGCCGACAGATGGCGCTGATCGCCATGAATCGAAGCAGTAGTAGTAACATCGTGGAAGATCCCGACCACACTATTTCCCCGTTTCTAAGAGCGGGCCTATTCCATTCTTGTTCCGAAAAAGATGGTTTACGACGCGCACCGTAAATTACCGTCTGCCTTTTCTTCAGGGTTTGTATTCGGTAAGTGATGTTTTCGCAATGTATTGTTTTCATGTGTCGTAAATTTATTGAGCGGAGGGGAAAAAAATTACGGAGACAATGGAAGCATTAAAAGTTTGATCTACGTGCTCTTTGGGATGTTCGGATGTAACCATAGTAACGGGACATGCGGGGGAGTATGGTTCGAATCAATAATTTGAACGTTTAAGGGGGTGTTTTGTTAAATTTAATAATTTCTTTACTGTCATTTTGACGACAAATGAAAAGAATAAAGTATTATAGGTATTTGATTTGGTAAATGGAAAGTAAATGGTATTTCATTTATTGATTGTCAGTAAATTTTCTTTTATATGAACAACTTCATCGATGGATAAAGTCTTCTAAACGTTATTTTATTCCTAGGTATTGATTTTTTCAAACATTATTAATTTTTGTAATGAAATGAGCATAACATTATCCAAATTTTAATATCTAGAAAAATGATTTAAAATAGTAAACGTACTACCATAATTAAAAATTATATAATCAATTTTATAAAATAGAAGTTAAAGAAAAAGCTTAATTCAGGTAAATTTAAAATTTATTCTGTATAGAATTAGAAACTTTATTTTGTGCTTATTATAATTAGTTTTTTATTGAAAAAATTGTAATAGTAATTAATTACAATTTTATGTACCACCTTTATATTCATAAATTGTTTTTTCTAAACTCACTTTTAATAAGTGTTACTTAAAAGTAAGAATTCTAAAACCGAAATGTTATAAATTAAATATTAAGAAAGAAGATTTTCATTAGGTTTTAGTTTCAAAAATAAATTAATACTATAACAATAAGTTCTTGATCACACTTGGTTAATTATTTCAAAACATTCAAAACAAACACCAAGAAAAGTCGACTATAAAATTTTTATAATCATTTTTGTTATTAGCTTTGTTATAAAGAAACGTGCGTTGTCAGACCCCCTTCCCCCCCACATATATATAGTTCCATATTGTGGGGGGAATTAAAAATCTCTAAGATAAGACATTTATTAATAAAAAAAATGTATGTTAAATTGTTGTTGTCGTGAGTTTCCAGGCCATAGCCTGGTAGGCAGGAGGGTGGCATCCGTTTTTACAAGTGTGTGAAATTAAACAATTTAATTGAATATTAAGTTTTGTATGTTTATAAATTAAAAGGAGGATAGAATACTATTAAATCTACGCAAATCATGGCCTACTTAATTTACAAGGCCTCTCTCCCAAACTTGAACGCGGATGGTTTGACTGACGTCAGTGTTTCGAGTGCCGAAGATGAAGAAAACCAATTCGGAACCACTCGGAACCCTAAAAATGTGGTCAGCCGTGAACGAGTGGTTCCGAACAGGTTTCGAGATCACTTGTCTTCATCTTCGGAACACCGACACTCGGAACAGTGACGTCAAACTTTCCGCCCTCGTGTTTGGGAGAGCTTCTCTGCCTTCGTAAAGGCAATTTTCTTAGTTTGTGGAAGCCATAATTATGTAGGTAATAATAATGAAATAAAACTATTACTTTGGTTTCATTTAAATATCAAATAATCAAAACTGCTTATTATTACATTTATAGAACTTTATTCTTTATGTCATAATTCATATCACAAAATGAATTTCACTAACTCCTACATTAAACTTACTACTCATTATGAACTGCCGTAATCTCTTAATTCGGAATAACACTTCAGTCAATGGTAATGACTAAAAATAACCCACAAAGTGACCCGGAAGTCTTTGTAAGTACTCGAAACTCTTTTAGGATCCGAAGTACTCGAAAAAGTAGTCGCAATTCGAGAGAAAATCCTTTTTCGGTGAAAGAGTGAAAAGAAATAGGGGAAGGAAAGCGCTGACGACTCAGAAAAGATTTCTTTTGTCGCGAGAACTTGACCGAACAGAAGTCTCTCTAAGAATAACCCGAAATCTAATTCGAATGTGGTTTTTCTTTCTGGGGTTAAGATAACGTCATGGCCTATTGGATATTAAGGTTCTTAACTTTTTAACCCTTTTACAGCATTTATTGAGGGAGTTTTGAAGGAGTTATGTTTGGTTTTTGGATAAGAATAGTGAGAATTCTTTCATGTATTTTGAAGGTTAATATATCAATATAATTAAAAAAAAAGTTTGTTTTAAAAGGTTTAATTGCAAAAGGATTATTTTCCTATAACAATTTATTTTCGAACCAATTGAATAAAGTCTTATTTATTATTGAAACAAAGTTATTTAAAAGCAATCTATTTTTCTAATATTTGCACAGTACAACTAGTTTTCATTGATGATATTTTCAGAAAAGGAACTCTTTATTAATTACCAATAGAATTTTTCAAATTTCGATTTGAAAGATTTTGGGTTCGAGCATTAGTTATGCAAGACTTAATTTTTTTTTTGACCAAAAACTACACTATTGATCTTGTAATAGATTTTCTACAGAAAAAAATATACGTAGCTTCAGCTATTTACAAAAAAACCTTGTTAACTGTAGAAAAATATTCGGTGAAAAATGTCAAATTAGTTTAATATCAAATTGCATAAGTTTTCAAACAAAGAACAATAACTAAATGCGTGCTAAGTAAAGAATGCAATAGCAAAACATACGTTTTAATACCAGGCTTTAAAAACAGCACATACCTTTTGTAGAAGTCTAAATAGTCATGTAGAAGTCCTAATAAATGGTTTGTTTGTTTCTTGGCCATTTGTCTGAAACATTGTATTAAAAATATTCTTGGATGCATTTATGCTCACGACAACTAAAGTTAACTCTATTGAAATATTGTAGCAATAGTAACATTTTAATAAAATTTCAAAATGTAAAAATAAAGTACTAGATTTATTTATACACAATGTTTGAAGATTATATTTAAAATGACTAAAAGAAGCTAAGGATTATGACTCTTCCATTTCGATTAAATTCAATTTCTAGACTTTGCTAAAAGCTATGCGTTAGACATTTCTTATTTTACTAAAGCGTCGTAACGTTCACGCTTAAGTGACTTTTTGGCCAAATGATGTTTTTTCAGTAAAATCGTATGATTTTTTTTTCTTTTCCGTTGTATTTTATCCGTAGAGGAATTTATTATTGTACAGTTATGCCAATCATTTTGAGGATTCTTCTTACTGATGGATCTCCAAATAAATTCTATATTGTAGTAATTTTAACTAATATAATCAATTACGTTAGTTAGGCCAGTTTTACGAACTCAGTGATTTATGAAGTTTATATCACTGTGAAAATCCACCCATTTACTGAAAATTATTTCGATAGTAGCTATGGAAATTTCGTAAATCGCAAGCATACAGGGATCATCAATAGTATATGGGTTATTTCACAATGTCCACTCTGTTAAAGATAAAATAATATTTCAACTCTTAAAACTTGAATAAGTACTAACAGACATCTCCAATAAAAATATTTGCAATTTGAAGGCTAAAAACGCAATATTTTTTGAGAATGACACATAAAGCACTCAAGTTGAAATTCACTGTTGCTCGAAATGGGAACACTGAACACTATAAGAGAAATAGTAAATATTTTATTTTTGAATCTCACGCCTGTCTGCCTTGTCATAAATGAGAGGCTATCAGTTATAGAACAGGTATGATGAATTTAGGCAATATGTCTTCTACAATACGACTGAAATTATAGTTTTCCTCGCATGATTTCTTTGATTCATATTTGAACCATTTTTCTGATTTCGGAAACCAAAACCTAAAAAATGGTTCAACTGAATTCTTAAAGTAAGGTGAAACATTTGACCACATACAGCCGTTGAAGTTACTAGGAATAAGATTTTGGCGAAATCAAGTACGAAATCTTAAACAGCGTACAAGAAAAATAAAAACTTAAGAAAACCTCAATGTTTTTTTTATTGTTTTGATTTAAAAATAGTTTTTTAATTATGCCTTCAAAAAATGTTTTTTAAGCAAAATGCAAATTTTAGTTCGAGATCCAAAATAAAACTGCTAAAAACCTTAAAAAAAATTGATCATTATTACACTAGTATAACAATAGTGTTAGTTTAAATTGTTTTGGGGGTCCAATGCTAAATTTACTTAAACATCTAAAAAAAAGTCGTCATTACTTTAGATATATCTACCTTTTCATGAAGTACATGTAAATAATCACGCTATGTTTATTTATAAAAATAAAAAAAATTCACTTTCAGAAGCAATATATCTTTTGTCCCTTTACATTAGATTTTCACGCCTTCAGTGGTTTCCAACTTTTATGTGTAAAAAATTATATATAAAATATACGGCTGCAAAGAACGTTATATTATATTTACCTAATAAAATTCTTTGATTATATTTTCCTTTCATCAAGACATATAAAGCAGTGAGACAATGATATGTTGTAATTTTATTACTAAAATACAAAGCTTGAATATAAATAAGTATGCCCAGTTCTTAAGTATGTAGTATTTTTCTTTCCTTATTACGATTTAAAATGTCGCTTTGTGGTTTTCGTATTTCTTAGTTTACTAAAAATAATCTTTGTTAGTTTACCAAAAATAATCTTTGTTATTTTACCAAAAATAACAACTTATTTGTAAATAATTTGCATAATTTTAATAGCTGAAGATTTTGTTAAGAACTTTAGGTAAAAGTGCTACTTATATTTTATTTATTTTAATTCAAATGGGTATGAATTATTCTAAGAGAGATTTCAATTTAAAAAGAAAAGAGTTTTTTAAGTAGAGAATTTTTTAAAGTAAAAATTCAAATAACGTAAACATAAAAAAAAACTAAACATACCGTAAAACGGGGTGAATCGCAACACTTTCAAACTTTGAACGTTAAAAGAAACTATTTTTTTTTTCAGTTTTCTTTTTTAGATAGAAACTTCTGCCTTGTTTTGTTCTTAAATTTTTTTTTAACAAAGACATTATATTTTAAACAGATTATGCATTTTATTATGTTTTAGTGTTGTTTCACTAAACTGGACTACTAAAAATGATCTTTGTTAGTTTACCAAAAATAATCTTTGTTATTTTACCAAAAATAACAACTTATTTGTAAATAATTTGCATAATTTTAATAGCTGAAGATTTTGTTAAGAACTTTAGGTAAAAGTGCTACTTATATTTTATTTATTTTAATTCAAATGGGTATGAATTATTCTAAGAGAGATTTCAATTTAAAAAGAAAAGAGTTTTTTAAGTAGAGAATTTTTTAAAGTAAAAATTCAAATAACGTAAACATAAAAAGAAAAAAAACCCCGTAAAACGGGGTGAATCGCAACACTTTCAAACTTTGAACGTTAAAAGAAACTAATTTTTTTTCAGTTTTCTTTTTAGAAACTTCTGCCTTGTTTTGTTCTTAAATTTTTTTTAACAAAGACATTATATTTTAAACAGATTATGCATTTTATTATGTTTTAGTGTTGTTTCACTAAACTGGAAAATCGATTTCTCGGCTAAGATTTTTAATACAAAAATATTTTAAAAAGTGCTCGGATAATTAATACACAACTTTTTATAGACACTTTGTATCATATTTTAAATACAAATCTTATTATAGTTTATTTTACATACTATAAATAAAATTACGATACTCCGATGATACGAATTACGATACTAATCGATACTACAGTTTAGTAGATTACCACTAAAAATGTAATAAAATACATCTTCTAAATATATTATGTTTTTGTTCAAATTTGCAAGAACAAAACATGACCAAAGTTTCGTCAAAAAAGAACACAAAAAATTGTTAGTTACTTTTTAATGTTCAAAGTTTAAATATTTTCCGATTCATTTTGAATTTTTGTTTTATTTGAAAGATATATTAAGTGTCTATACAAAGTGTCTATAAAGCTTTTTTATAAACACTTTGTATCACAATTTGAAGACAAATCTTAATAAGGTTTTTTTTATATTTGTAAATATACTACTTTGTGCCTACCTCAATACTTTTCAATTAGTTGCTTGTGAGTTGGTTAATTGTAAAAATAAAAATCAAGTCCAAATGAAACTTTGTTTTATCAAACATAGTTGCTTATTTATGTGCTTTTTCTGAGACTTTTAGTGAGGAAAAGGAAGGCGCGTAAAATCTTTAATTGTAAAATGGGGTCAAGTGATATTCAAATTTAATTCGCTAATGGCTATCAATTTGCATAGAAATTTTTTATTCTGCCTCAGAGGCTAAAGAAAGAAACATTCCATAGACACCAAAGCCACAGTTTTTATTAAAAAAATATTGGTTATTATATTCGATTCAAAAATTTATTTAAAATAGAACTGCAATTATCCGAACTCCTACTATCCAACTCCAATAGTCTGATGCTGTTCTACCTATTCATCTCTCCATATGCTTAAAATGCCAAAGTTTTGCTTTTTTCAAACTAAAAAGCTAATTTTCTTTAAAATTAGTTTTTCTCCCATTTTCATCAATCGGTTTCAGTGATTCACACTTTTTTTTTTTGAAAAATCCGATTATCAGAATTTTTGTCTTTCCGAATGGAAACCGGACCTTATTGATTCAACTCTAATACTTCTAATGTAGTTTTGTAAATTTCCTTCAATTTCTGACTATGCATCTGAGAGAAACCGAGAAGCAAACACTTAAAGTTAAAGGGAAAAAACAAAGCGTAAATCAAGTAACAAAAAAAGTAAAACAAACTTACATTGAATTTTAAAGTTTTACTTTGAAATTGGTAGATGTAACTTTTAAAACTTTATGACATTGAAACTCTAAAAACTATACTTATTCTTAAACTCTAAAATTCTTAAACTCTAATTCCTTAAACTCTATAAAAACTATATTTATTCTTTTAATTGTTTAGTTCGAATTCATTGTGTTTTACCGGCTTATCCGGTTTAGGTCTTGCAATTCTGTGATTACATAATATTTTTTAGAATTCTATATTGTAATTGAATGTTCCCTGTTATAGGTCATTTTTTAAAACTAAGTTTATTGTAGCATTTTATATCTTAGTGCAAGCATTATTAGATTAGTAAAAACATTGGTACCATTATTGGATTAATACCACTTTATTACTTAATACATGCAGCGTACAAGCATTATTAGATTTCATTTATAACCGTTATTAGATTTGTCTGATGAAATTACGAGAAAAGATTGTAATTAACAAAAAGGTTAAAGGTTGTTTAAAACTTAATGTACGACATGCTAATGAAAGTGAATTTCGACGACTATGTCAATAGACGACTAGACTCTTTGATTTTTACTTAATACAAAGCGAATAAATACCATAAAATAACGGTTTAAAAACAAACAATAATAACAGTAGTTTTTTTCTAAAGGAAAAAATTCTAGGTATCTTTAGTTTGATCGAAATCTCAATTTCAAAATTACTTCTGTATTGTTCCCATAAACTTTTATTGACAACTGGTCAGTTCTATTCTCTTTGCGTGGTTTTTAATACTTTTCCTTTTTCTTTGCCGGGTTTTAGTAGAAACATGTTTTCTCGATAACTTACATTGTTATTTAAGTTAGATATCGTCGGTCAAATGACAAAACCACAAATGTTGAACATTTGTGGTTTTGTACACACAGGGATGGAAAAACACAGGGATGGAAAAATGGACACTGTTAAGCCCACCGTTTTCAGAAACCGGCAATCCCTAGAATTTGTACATTCGTGTGTTTGTCACTGGAACACCACATTTGTTACAGGATTCTGATAATTTGATTTCAAATAATGAATTGTTTAGTTCCTAGTAAAATAAAAAAAAGTTCTATAAAACATAAAATTAAAAATAACAATTTATGGGACGGTTCTACATTATTTTCCCAAACCAATGAATATTGCTAGCTAGATGATTAGCACTTATATAGTTATTTAAGTTATATATTATGCATCATATTTGTTATAGTACAATGATAATATAATTTCAAATAATAAATTGTTTAGTTCTTAGAAAAATATAAAAAATTCTTTTATAAAACATAAATTTAAACGAACGATTTATGGGACGGTTCTACATTGTTTTCATAAATTAATTAATATTACTAACTAGATGATTATCACTTGTATAGTTATTTAAGTTAGATATTATACATCACATTTGTTATATGATAAAGATAATTTAATTTCAAATACTAAATCGCTTAGCTCTTAGTGAAATATGATAATTTTTTTCTTCAAAAACATAAATTTCAACAAATGATTTATGGGGCGGTACTAAAACCTTGTTTCCCTAAACAAATAAATATTACTATCTAGATGATTATCACTTACATAGCTATTTAAGTTAGATACTATCTATCACATTTGTTATCGGATAATGATATTTTAATTTCAAATAATAAACCTTTTGGTTCTTAGTAAATATGAAAAAGGTTTCTTTTATGAAACATAAATTTCAACTAACGATTTATGGGACGGTTCTCCATTGTTTTCCCAAACCAATGAATATTACTAGCTAAATGATTATTACTTACATAGTACCACACCATTTGTTATATGATAATTTAATTTCAAATAATAAAACCATTTCGTTCTTAGTAAAGTCTCAAAAAGTTCTTTTCTAAACCATAAATTTTAACAAACGATTCAGGGGAGGCTTCCCCATTGTTTTCCCGAACCACCCCTCTTCTGAATTCCACCCACGTACTCCCACGCAAATCATTCGAAATCGAACAGAAGCCCGAAAGTGCTGCAACTCCCACACCTTCCCTACCAGCGCATGTCGCAGTTGGGGGGCGTCGGGATGTTCAAGATCTTACATGTTGTTATTTCTCATAAGTTTATTGAATATATTTGTTCGGTTACCAGTTTCAAAAATGTTGATCGGTTTAAATGTTAAATTGTATACTTTATCCTGGAGTCTACTCAGCAATACAGATGATGGTTATGCAATACGCTATGAAATATTTTATATATATCATGCTCGATTAAAGTTTCTTAAAGACTATTATTAGTTTCTTTTGAAGGCATGTACGTACTAGGGATTCAGAAGTCATGTCACGGAAGATATATACACAGGTTCTGTCCTTACCATAGCTATAAAAAATGGCTAAGTGCTGAACAAAGAATATCTCACTAATAAATAGCATCGCGTATAAGAGAATGGTGCTCGTTAAATCTGCTTCAAAAGTTATGACACTGCGTACGAAGTCGCTGTACGGTTGCTTTGAGTGACAACTCGGGTGTCGGCATCGTCACTTTACCGATGATCACAATGTCAAGGTTCGTTGCCAATAGCTCCCGTATAGCTTTAATGCTATGTTAATTTAACTAAAACCAACAGTACTTTCTTATACTTAAAAACAAAAAAAAAACAATCATTTAACCGAACTGTTCAGTAAATACAACGTTAGTTCTAAGGCACAGAAACCATCCGCTCGTATTTGGATTAGATTTTGCTTCAAGAATCTTTCTTCTTCAACAGATTTCTCAAAAGAAGAAACTCTTTGATCATCTTCTCTTATCCCTCAAACTAATCTATATAAAATTGATTGAATTTGCTTATATAAAGTTTAACCTTTTTTTTATATGAATTTTAACATTCTCGAGTGATTGATGACGCTTGGTTGTTAAAAAAAAGTGTTCGTAAAAAGTTTTATTTTTCTTTTGAAGATTTCCATATTATTTTTTGTTGATTAAGACTTGAAGTTATGGATTTTTGATTGACGGAGTTTGGATGAAGTATTCAGGTAAAAAAAATGTTTTGAAGTAGATTATTATTAATATAGTTTAAAGTTAGAAATCAATGAATAAAGAAAAATATTTCTTATGCGTTTTTTTAGTCAAGTTTTTCAAAGAGCTCTAGATTTTGCTCATTTGCTTTTTTCCCATTGTCACAATTAAACTTGTTTAAAGTGATAAATCTAATCTATAAATATTACTATAAAATTCATTTGATCAAAAACCGATCAAACATACGAATTCTAAATTTTGCTCAATAATATGCTAGAAATTAGTTTTAAGGTGTGATATAAAATTACTTTGTTTCTTATTTCACCATTTCGTTTTTAATTTGAGATATTCTAAAGTGTAGCCGATTATTACAAATGAATTTAATCCACCTATACAAAAACTAATGTAGACTTTTGCATTTACTCTTACCTTTATACGTTATTTATCAGAAAAAGGCTGAATTCCTATTGTATTGAAATAATTTTGGTTTAAAAAAGGCTTTATTATTTAAATTTTTTATGCGTATTTATTGTTTAACGGCTCTTTAATTAAACACAATGTTTTTTGAAGGACAAACAAGTATTTTTCTGCTTTTATTAGATTTCGTATATTTTTCAGGGTTTAGCAAATTTTTATCCACTGTTTTAAATTACTATTATAAAAATAAATATATATGTGGAAACCTTATACTAAATACATAAACTGTTAAGGTAAAAGGAACATCTTTTGTTTCATATTAGGAAATGCAATAGCGAAATACTATACCACTGCAATGAAAATATTTCCATATGGTGGCGGAGTCGGATAACATAAATACTCTTTTATGTGGAAAATCTTGTTTTATGTCCGTTTTTCTGCCGACAATAATCATTTCTACGAACAAAACTTTACTAAGAAAGAAAAATAATTTTTTTTTCATCGTTTATAGCTATACATCATATAAATCTATAGTTGGAAATGTTCACAAAACATAGTTCTAAAATTCACACGAAGAATGTGATCAGTTACAAGGTTTCTGAGTTCTTTCGTTTCGAAGTTATGAGT
Organism: Oedothorax gibbosus; assembly: GCA_019343175.1. Lineage (NCBI taxonomy): Eukaryota > Metazoa > Arthropoda > Arachnida > Araneae > Linyphiidae > Oedothorax > Oedothorax gibbosus. Next base: position 75,327 of record JAFNEN010000811.1, read on the forward strand.
CATTTCAATTTTTATAATGAGAATGTGCCGTCACGATTTAAAGTAAAACTTTTGAAGAACACTAAGTGGTATTTGTTTGGAAATTAATTTTTTCGTTTGTCTAACAACAGATTTCTTTGGAAAATTCCACTACTACTGTTAATTAGGGTTCTGCTATGACATATTTCATTAAACAATTAGGAGCATTAAGGAATTCTAACCAGATCTTGGTATGTGCTATTAGAACTTTGTTAATCGGAATTGCGTTAAAGGCTATATCTTGCTTTTTTTCTTTAACTTATCGTGTTTTCATAGTTCGAGGCTCTGTTCATATGACTTTCGTTTGTCATATGATTTTATCCCCAAAAAAAGAAAAAAATTCAACCTAACTTCCACTTTCCATTTCTAATTTGTTTATTGAGATAAATAAATGGAACTGTTTGTTAAGTGGTTAAATAGTGTTTTTAATTCTACTTAGCAGAATCAAAACACGTTCTACAGAACAGTATGAATCACCACTGCTTTCACCGAAATCGGATATCCGCACTGACCTTTCACCTTGGGACTTATTCGATATCCGTAACTAGAGTTTTGGCACGCTAACTTCGGACATCATTCCTCGAATGTCATGAATCACGTTTATTCATGCTAGTCGAGATTGGTACTGCTTGTCAAATAGATAGATGGCGGCTGCATTGCTTTTGCTGCTTCGGTGCAGATAGCCTTCAGTTTACTTATGGTGTTGACAACCTTTTTTATAAAAATTATTATTATAAACAACATGTACTTGTTTTTGCCTGATTTGATTATGTAAAAAATTAATTGTTAGTATAGTTAAGTTAGGGTTGAAATATCGTAGCAGTAGAGCTACACGAGGGCTATTGGCGACGAGCGTCATAGTTTAGAACCACAGTCAAGTGACGAGAAAAAAATTTGACAATGCCCGGACACAAACCTGGAACCTTTCGCATGCGAAGGCTTAACCGTCTAGGCTCCCCAGCCTAAATACCTCTTGTTATATTTATGTTTTGTAAAGTTTTTTGCGTTATAAAACGCAAATGTAACTTGCTAAGAAGCAGAAGCCATGGAATATTTTAAGTACATAATTAAATCAAGCACAAACAAGTACAATGATATGCATAAGGAGAATAAATATATAAATAGACAGACAAATAAAATCAGCAGCTAACGTAAGGATAGATCCATTAAATCTAAGTCTACAAAAATCATTAATATGAATAAGAAAAATTAAGGGTCCTTGTGAAATAGTTGCATACGCACATAGATTCACGATAAAAATATAAAAATTGCAAAATATTAAATATTTTTAGGTGTAAAATAAATATTTTTATTTTAAATTCGATTGAACAATGTATTAAGGAATTGAAAAAACGACAGATAAAAGAGAAATTTTGCACCAGAAAATACAGCAATTAAATTATCGGAATTATCTTTTTAAAGAGAATTTGGAGATATAGCAATTCTTAATCCGAGGTCAAGGGTCTAGTCTTAAAAATCATTTAATTTTTCTTATAAATCTAGAAAAGGTAAATAGTTTACACTATACATACTTACACTACACTATACTTAACTTACAGTATTTCAATAGCACAGGCTTGAATATCCTAAGGATAGCCCTTATAGTAGTCGATTATGATTTTTTCCACCCAGAAACTCTACATAAGATCAATGATTTTGAATTCACTGATTAGTGTTTTACATCTTTTCATAAACAAAAAAAGTTTTGTATTTTATACAGTTTAATTTTTAAAGACAAAAAACTACATTTAAAAACGAAGTTATCGTTATTGTCGATTAAATGTTTTTTCAAAACTTGATAAATGTTATACCTATTTATTTTTGAAAAAAATTTAATATATATTTTAGAAGCATGAATATTAATTTACACCAGCAAATCACAAACATCAGTATTTTATTGCTTAAAAAAATTTAATATTAATTTATCAAAGTTAACTACCAAAATGAATATTTTGTTAAAGTTTTAATGCAAGTTCTTCGTTTCCTTTCCAGATAAAATCTTTTCCCCTAGTTATACTGTTAATTTAGTAACTGCGGCAATGGTAACTTTTAAAAATGAGAAATTAATGAGATTTTACGTCATAAATTCCGAGTCATTGTTTAATTACTAATATTTAATTACATTATAATACTTTTTTTGCGGTAGCTTTAAACTAATCATTTCACCTCACAAAACTTTTTTACTTGTACTTTCTTTTTAAGTAATTTGCTAGAAAATTTATTGATGCGAATATATATATTTTATCTAGCTTCTTGAAATGTCTCTCTTTTTTAATGATTTTTGTATAAAATATTTTTTATATGTTCACATTTAGATTTAAAACGAAAACATTAACTTAATTAAATCGATTATTAGCTAGATATATATTACTAGAATAAATTAAATACTTTTCATCGCTGCCGTTGACTCATTTTTCTGAAAAGATTTGTAACTGATAAGTTACAGGTTTTTCGTAAAAATAAGTAACCGGTATTTTCAAATATTTCGTAGAATATGTGCGTCACCTCTTTCCAATAACATATACGAAATGGTACAGTCACTTACGTCAGAAGAGTGGGGGGTTTCTTTCGCTGCGTTGCTGTGGAAACAACATTACGACTTAAATAGATACATAAATGACGCATTGACTTGCAAAATTTAAAAGTTGCTTTTAAATTATAGCGTTTTACGTAATATATTTTTATTATTTTCACAGAATATTTATTGATCTTTAATATAAAATGATATTGGTTTAATAAAGAATTTACATATAGCAGTATTTTTAAAAATTCTAATTTATTGTTTGCTGTTTTGCTTGTATTTTTTAATCATTTTTTGGAAAATTCGATTATGCACTTTTACCAATCAACAGAGTTTTGGCCATGTGATAACACTAAGCAGTTAATTAAAACTTAAGAACATAATCGCTTGTTTACATCCTTATTTTGGACGAAAAATCGTCTTCCAGAGGAAAGAGAAGCACAATTTTCCGAAAATGTAATTCATTTTTCCGAAAATGTGATTAAATTACAAAATCTTTATATGAATATCCTTTGTATTCATTTAACATTATTTTAGATATGTAGCGATTTTTTTTTCAATTTGTTTTTCATCTAAACGGTTTTCTACCTAGAACCTCAATAAAACAAAAATATACAGAATGTTAGGAATGGTACGTTCTCGTTTAATCATTCATTATCAATTCATTTAACTCGCTTCCAAAACACCTTTACAAACAACCCCCTTTTTTCAAGCGATTTTCTACCTGATCGATGTCGGTCCCAATGTCCATCTGTGACCCCACTTTATCAGCTAATTAAAGCGCACATTGGGACAACGGGAATCACCCCGGCTCTCTCTGGCATGTCCCACAATGGCCCAATTAATCAAAGATTCGCCGGGGCGAGAAGAACTTCCAGCAGTGAATTAGTGCCAGCGATTTCGGATTAAAACCAACGACGTGAATATAGTAAGTCGATCATCTAATAGTTAAAAGATCAGTTGCGTTGGGAGCCAAGATTAATTGTCGAATTGGCTGCTACTTTAGCAAGTTATCGCTGCCGTTGGCGTAAGCGAGAAAAATTTAAAAAGATTTTTTTCTAAAGCCCTATAAATGTAATCCCGAAATGTATAGATTCTATACATAAATTATTTGGAGTATATTGAGATATCTTCGCACTAGAGCTACATGCGGGCTATTCGTGACGTGCCTCGTAATATAGAACAACAGTCAAGTGACTCGTCGACACATGAGTAGGCACCCGCCTATACAACACGAGGGTGAATCGTACGCGGTGTCGGAACTCTATTTAACGTGCACTCCATTTAAATGGGGTATTTTAAATTGTTTAGAAATAAAAGAAATTAAGAGAATAGATAATTATTATTATTGTTAATTATTATTGTTTAGAATTATTAATTATTGTTTAGAATTATTAATTATAGTTTAGAATTATTAATTATTGTTTAGAATTATTAATTATTGTTTAGAATTATTAATTATTGTTTAGAATTATTAATTATTGTTAAGAATTATTAATTATTGTTAAGAATTATTAATTATTGTTAAGAATTATTAATTATTGTTTAGAATTATTAATTATTGTTTAGAATTTTCTCTGGGCTAGAAAAAGTAGTAAGTTGTTAGAACAAACACATGACTTGAATCGTGATGTTTTACCCCATTAAGGTTTACCAAAGTCCCAGTCTATTTGAATTAAAAGTCTTTGACTAAAATTCAAAGCGACGTACACACATGGCCCCGAGGAATTCTTCGCATACCTATAGCGTTCCACTTCTTAATTAAATTTTTGGCTGTTGGAATGGACTCCTGGACACCTCCTTTTGTTGTCACATAATTTATTCCATGCATTATTGATTATGTGTTCCGGAGTTTTGGTTTAATAGTTATAGGAGGAGATGTTTAGTTAACTTGTTGGGGGGTATTGGGAAATCTTTTTAAACTTGCGGAGTAAATCCATTAAGCAAATAGCTTTTTTATCGAGTAGCTGTTAATTTAATGTGTTATTTGATGTTCTGTTTAAGAAACATACTTCTGCTAGTGATTAAAAAAGTATTGAAACATAATATTTTATTGAAAAGTTAAGGGAGCTCTGCTGAGTTGGGGCTTGGGAGCCCAGTCGGTAAGGCGCTTGTCTTGCACGCGAAAGGTCCCAGGTTCGGACATTACCAAAATAACTGCCGACCTTTAAACGGTATGTTGAATTCCGTTGAATATTACTCGTTTAGAGGGCGTGCAAGTTAAATATGCTCCGTTGGTTGCGTTGGGTGATATTTAGGTGTCGACTCGTTACTTGACTGTGGTTCTAAATTATTACGCCCGTCGCCAATAAGTCTAATGCAACGATAATTCAACATAACCATTAACCAGGTTGGATCACGGCCAACTTCAATAACAAGGCCATAGAAGCTCTCCTAAACATGAGCGTAGACGGAAATTTTGACGTCACTGTTCCCAGTGCCGAAGATCAAGAAACTAGTTCGGACGCATTCGGAACCCTAAAACTGTGGTCAGCCGTGAACGAGTGGTTCCGAACAGGTTTCGAGACAGGTTGTCTTCGTCTTCGGAACAACGTCACTCGGAACTATGACGTCAAAATTTCCGTCCCCGAGCTTGTTTAGGAAAGCTTCTTCGGCCTTAGTAGTTGAGTAGGCCGTGGTTGGATTAGAGTTTCATTAGAGCTACACTAGTGCTACATTGATGACGGGATTCGTAATTGCAAACGACGGTTAACAAAGAAGCCGACACCTGAGCTGACACCCAACGCAATTTTATAGCGACATCGAACGTGGGGTCATGAGACATATATGCACCACTCCCATATACACCGCTTTATTTATTGGCGAGATTTTTTTAGATATAATATTATCCGTGTATAGGACGCCTTTTTGGGATATTCCTAATTTTCTTAATCCTCCGTTCCCTTGGGTGGGTGTACTTTTTTAGAAGACGGCAGGGCCCGATCAAGACTTTTGTGCAAGGGAAGCCTGCCTTTGATTTGGGGGCCCCCCGCCTTTGGGGCCCCCCCCCGAGGCAAATTTGCGACCCAACTAATGGGCCAACATACACAATGTGGCGACCACTTTTAGTAAGTAAAAGGTTACATGGGCCATGTAACTGTTGTTGGCAAAGCAAATCTTTTTAATTAAACGTGTTGAACTTGTTATGTTCATTACAAGAAATTTTCTATTCTAATTCCTCCACGCATCAGAAAGTTTCTTTGGAAGGAAAAGGAAACCATAAAAAGTTTATGCAATGGGGAACTTTGTTTTGTTGCGCAGACTTCCTCAAAAAGTGGCTTAACTTAAGCTTTAGTGATGAATACGATTAAAAAGTATATACAATTGTAAATTTTTTTACTTCCAGTATCCCGTATCATAAACTTGTAAGTTGAAAGGGCCCCTAAAAGTGGCTTAAAGTTTTACAAAGAATACTATAAAAAGTTTACAAGATGGAGAATTTTATTTTGTTGCCCGCAGACATCCCATATCCCAAACTTAAAATAAAAAAATGTTTTTGGAACATAAGTTTTTAAAATGTGGGGATATTTGTAACAGAATGAGTATTAAAAAAAAAAAAAAAAAAAGGTGATTTGGGGGCCCCTTCAAATTTTGAGAAGGAAGCCCAGGCTTCCCCGGCCTATTCGGTGATCGGGCCCTGGAAGACGGTACTAAATAAGAAAGTTATTAATTTAATCTAATCAACTGATGAAATAGTTCCTTTTTATTGTAATCGTATTATTTTATTGTTATTGAATAATTTTGTGTAGGTTGGCTGCTGTAAATCTATGAGTCAATATTTATATTACATGCTTTTTTTTATCGGAATCAATACTTTCAGATGTTTCTATAGAATTGGCAACTAAAATAATTAATAATCTAGTATTTCCTTCAAAGTTTTTACGCTAAAACGTAATTATTATTAAATATACTTAAGTAATGAATTACATAATTTTTTTCTTTTGCGTGTTCTGAATCAAAATGTCAATCGATAGAATATACTCACACTGTTTATTTATTTTTATTACAGATTGGAGTTGTTATTTATGAAAAAATGTACAGTTAACATATTAGTTTAATGATGGCACACATTTTTCAAAAACTTCTTTGCCGATTGGTTTGGCATGCTGTGTTTGTTTGGCTAGTTAAAGGTAAGTAAACTGAGAACATCATTATTTTAATATCTTTCACGATTATTATTTTGTTAAAATTATATAACACTGGGATTAAATAAAAGAAAAATAATTTTAGCTTCGGATAATTAAGATATATGCACAATTTTCAAATTATTTTTAAACTATATTTAGACGTGCCTTCAACTTTGCAGAATGCTATGTGCTTTAATAAATCTTTTATTTAGATTTTTCACATTAAAGTGCAATGGATAAAGTATTGTATAATAAATAATATTTTGACGAATTACAATAGCCTGCAAGGGTTCTGTGAACTGAATTTTAATGACTAATTCCTATGTAATTTTGTACTTGAAGTTTGAGAAAAATAATGAAGAAATTCCTTCACGTCTCACTTTTCATAAATGAACTAAATTTATCTGTTTATGGCCTATTTACAGACTTCTCGGTCTATTTTCGGCAATTTTTTGTGTTTGCTACCATTTGCTATAACTTTTTTTAAAATTTGAATAATAATATACATCAGACTAGTATACTAGGGTCATACAATTTTCATTTCAGGATCTCCAAACTCTTAAAACAGTCAATTTTTAAAACATATTTTACAACTATAAAACTGAGGGTGCTATATAATGGCCAAACAACGATAAAATACTGGTGCCATTTCTAATTTTAAAAACTAAAATAGTATGGAATTTACATATTTATATTCGGCTTGAGAAAAATACTAATTTAGATGACTTTACAACTGAAATAGAATAAATTACTTGTCCAAGGTAATTCAACCGACTTTAACGCCTCCAAAATCGGCTTTCATGTTTTTTTTAAAGACACAAAACAGTTTTATTACTCAATTAGTTACTTTAAATGCACATTAGTTTCTCTTTGTCTAAAATAAGCATAAACTAAATATTTATTAAGTTTTAAAGTGAAATTAGAGAAACGTAGTTCATTTTCAGGATAACAGTTAGTTTGACTCATTCTTGAAGATTATTGTATGCATGCGAGTCATAAAATATTAATTACAGGAGTGTAAACACATATAATAAAGGATTTGTCATGCTTTTTAGTTTAGCATTTTTATCATGCTTCAAAATTTAGGTTATGCTTTTAATTCTCGTGAATCCACTCATAGTATTTTATATTAAGGATATTATTTCACTAATATCTGCTACATAATGCCCAAAATTTAAAAAATGCTGCACAAAAAGACAAAACATGGAAATGAAATATCCTATGAAATATAAGATTTTATGTAGTTAAACAAAAAATCTTTAAAAAAATCAATAAATGTCAACTAATTTTCGTTGTTTTTTAAAGCTTTGTCATACATTTTTTTACCTTCATGCCTAACTAAACATTTTTTCCTAGGTAGTTTCAATGCATTGTATGCATTGAATTCATTTAAAAAGCATTTGGGAGAAATTAATAATTATTTAAAAAATATATATTTGTGATTTCTCATTTTTTAATAAACCCAAATTTTCAAAAAACTTTAGACGTGATACACAAAAACTATTTACATTTTTGAAATCCAAAATACGTACATTCAAAAATGCATAGGAAAAAGCTATTGTACTTCAGTTTACAGATAAAAAGTTAAAATTTGTGGGCTAGTGTTACTAGTTAGTTATTGAAATGAATGGCATTGAATAACTTAGTGTTAATATTATTATAATGAAATTTTTTAATAAATATATAAGAATGTAGTCAAAGTTTTATATACTTTAAAGTAACTTTCATTTAATAATTTACAACATTACATAATGGTCAAATGGCTAATTGTTTTGCTGATTAATACACTGATTAATTAGTAGTGATGATGTTTAAATAAAGTTTTTTTTGCAGCGGAAAACAATACAGATGCCATACTATCAAGTTCGATGTCAGATTCCGTTGATAAAAGCTACAAAACAATAACAACCAATGATTTTCAAAGCATTGACATGACTCCTTCTTCAGTAGAGTTTCAGAACGCGCAAACGAGTATATGGCCTTCATATTTATCATCTGAACTTCTTTCTTCAACAGCAACAGATGTCTTGTATTTTGACTCATCGTATTTTTCTTCAAATACCTTACTATTATCTTCAGTGCCTGAATACGAAACTATTCTAAACAGTGATAGTAGTCAGATAGCCAATCCCATAGGCGATGGCAGTTCTAAATCTTACCATTCCACTTCAGTGTATTCTGTATCTTCAACAAATATTCCATTGATACCAACGCCTACTGCAATGATGGAAAATGAGAGAGATGAATCTTCTGTATACATTAATTTGAATTCGTCGGATACACCTCCCTTGATAAAATCTAAAACAACAAGGGCTATTATTGAAACATCGCATTATCCTCATTTCCATACTCCTCTGATGTCGCTACTGGTCGCATCTTCTAGTTTGCCCTTTCAACCAGAAGAATCTTATGAAACGAGCGTGTACTACTCTAGCATTGCACCTACAACATTTCCCACACTTGACAACGAATCTTCGACCACCGAATTATCGACAGTGCCTATGGATTCCGATCACAAAAAGCTCCTGATGTTGGTACTGAGAGCCGAAGACTGCTCAAAGCTGTCGAAGGCTGACTTCGAGAAGATGTTGGGTAAGCTGATGGCGAAATTTGGTTTTGGTGACGTTGTGCCTCAGGTATCCAACGCCCAGTGTCACTCACACCTGCACATAAATCTCACACTGGGCAACACTGCACCGACCCTCCGATTCCTCCCCAACATGGACGGAAAGAACAACGTGACTGTAGACGTTCTCAACAGAACATTTAGAATTGTGAAAGTCGAGAAGGTCGACCTTAAATTCGAGAAAACCCAGTCCTTCAACGTGTCAAACGCAATAACAAAAGTTGCCAAACACGAATCCATCACATACATTGCAATCGGCGTCTCGTTTGGTCTGGTTCTGGTAATTTGTACCTTACTCTGCTGCGTCAAATGCTGTTGCTTACAGAAATCAAAGAAGCGATACATAACCGGCTCGAAATGTACCCACATGCGCCTGCGGCCTGAAGATTACACTCTGACCCCTATCCCGCGTCCCAATTCTCTTTATGTCGATTACTACAGAGGTTCTGCAGCTGGAGACATATACTCCACTACTTCTGCTGGGTCGATTGCCAGCACTCCAACTGTTCAGCCTTTTGACACCAGCATTGTGCCTCTGGAAGACACTGCAGCTGTAGCTTTGGACATATCCCGCGACCCTTCCGTGGAATCTGTACCCTCAGACATGAAAACATTCCAAATTCAAGGATTAGCGGCCAAGGCCCTGCGGAATGCAGCAACTGATTCGAAAGAACACTTAAATCCTGGACATGGTTCAAGAAGACCGGGAACCAAGGCGAGCGGTGTTTCGAATCCGAGTTTCCAACGTTTTTAAATGGGAAAAATTTATCGTATTTTAAATCAAAACATCTCATTGGAAAAATATCTAAAAGGAATTACTAAAACGCAAATTTATTTTCAAGTAGATTACTGAAATTTAAGCAGTGTAGTTAACATTCACTGCAAATATTAATAACATTTACAACTCTGTTTAAGTTCGTTCGTTAAATTCTAAAATCTTACATCTTATTTTATACTAAAAATATTTTTAATCCTTCATCTTTGTAAAATTAATTATCCAAACAATTATTTTACAGTAGATGTATTTCCCATTTAGAAGTATTTGCATTGTGGATTTAAGAGTATTTATGTGAATTAATAACTTATAATGTTATTAGTGTGATGTTATACGCATGATATCGTCAATAATTTAATTAAGAGGATCTTAAAACTTTTTTTTATCATAGAAAAAGTGATATTTTTCGTCTACATTTTTATAAATTCACAGTCAAACATTGTAAAAGAAACATAACTTAAAACAGAAAATGAATTTAAATAATTTCCATACTCCTATACCATACTATCTTAGAAAAATTGGATAATTTATTATTTTAGAACTTCAATGTTTATTGCTTGACTTTAGTGAACCAAATATTATCTAGTTGTTGAAGTTTTTTTTTTATTATTTACCACCAAAGTTTTTTAATGTTAACTTATTATTACTATTATTATTTAAATGTTTGCAGAAGTTGGTATAATTTATTTTATTTAAGGATTGGCTTGCATTATTATTGCGCATTTACTATCAATGATCCAAAAAAGAATCATTTGTATAATTACATAAATAATTTATTACATTAATTTATTACGTCACTGTTTTTTACTCTCAAGTTTATTTTATAATTATATATTATCTTTTTATGTTAAATTTGTCATATTTTTATACATTTTTGTGATTACTTGAGTTTCTGCCAAAAATTTATTTTTGCAATTTTTATTTTGTTTGTTGAAAATCGTGTTTTGAAGATGAACTTTTTAGTATTGATTATTATTTTCAAATGTTGTTTAAGTTAATTAGTTTATAGAAAAAAATTGTAAAATCTACGAGTGTGCTTCAAATACTATGTTTAATATGTGTTTGTAAACTAGCTATGCATAATGAATTTTACTCATTGTGTGTTATGTACGTCTATTTTATAAAATGAATGCTTCATATATAGTTAGATATTTCATATTAAGTACGAATGTTTAATACTTTTTACATGTATTTAAAACTTTATGAGCTCACAAGGTAGTCTAATTTTGAAATATATTTTTTACTTATTTAAGATTTCGTTTAGGATTGTAATTGTTAAAATTCAGCCATATGGGGTTTGGACTCTTTATAGTTGAACGGTAACAGATACAATACAAACTTAAGGAATTATTCACAGTGTAACTTTTAACATACAAATACTTAAAAAATACTCTTTAAACTTTGTAACTGTTGACTTTATCTTAGCACTTATAAAGAGTATTTTTCACTTTAATTTTTCTAAGAGGAAATTCCAGGCTTAGCATTTAGAGAAAAGGACGTGTCTTCATGTCCATACTTTTAACATGAATTTTCTAGCCTATTAATTGTTGAAGTTTTATCTAGAGTACTCTCTCTCAGAAGTGGACTGACATATTTTGACAAACTTTCTGAATATTTAATAAAATCATTATCCCTGGTAATATTGCGATCAACCATTTAATCAAATTATAAAAAATATTTTTTCGTTTATAGAAGAATTTCGTATGTGACTAATAGTTTTCCTATAAAAGCAAAAATAATACATTTATTTGAACCTGTGTAGTTTATAATAGTTTAGCATATTTTAATTCAATTGGCTGAATATAAGTTTGAACAACAGCTTAGGTAAGTCTCTATTTCGAGACCGTCTAATATCTGAATGAATTCCTTACCGACTTCATATCACTTTGTATTCTAATATAAACAAAATAAATAAAAGAAGTCCAGGCAATTAACAGAATTTACTGTTGTTGGACGCACAAGTCATTTACTGGAGAGAGTATATAATTTCGTCAAATATTTTAAGAGTTCTAGTTTCTTTCAATTTCACGAATTTTCTTGTGACATAATTGTCGAAAATACCAAAATGAAGCTCAGGGTTTGAATGATCGTCAAAAATTAGAGAGTCATATCATAGAACTAGCTTCCAAACTCACAGTCTTCAAAGTATAACTAAGATATGGGGTACGGCCCGTTCATTGGCGACTTCTTCCTATTGAATTTATGATTACCAAAAGTCGTCAATGATCAGACTGGGCCCTTTATCTTTATTATACTTTGTAAAATGTGAGTTTTGAAAATAGATCCTTGATTATTCTGAGAGTGCAATACAAACATGAAACTGTCTCATTCTTAGATAAAACAAAAGGTGTTATTCATTGTACTCGAATAATATTGTATAGCAATGATATTTTCTTCCATATTTTTAGGGGCCAAGCAGGAGAACTGTATTTGGTGTTTTACTTTAGGACTTTTAGGACTTAGAGTGAGCATTTGTATAAAAATGTGCCATATGTACGGCACCTAAGTGATGCTTGCAACTTTTAAGGATTTTTTAGTCAGAGAGAGATGCTATGGATTGGGGAACTTTTGTTGTTCTTAGTTTTAAATATAGTTTAAATATTTTTAAACGAATAAATAGTTAATAGTTTTTGAACATAAACAATTTCCGAACACAGAAATAAAAGTTTTATTATCTATATATTGTGAAAATGAAACATATCCATTATGTGATATGATTTATAGTCATTGTAAATTCTTATGTTGAAGCAAAATTTATTGTAAGTCTATTCTAAACTGTATAAAACCGCATTAGAAAGAATCGTACGTTTGCTTACCCGTACGCTTATTTAACAAATTTAAAGGTTCTTCAAATATTGTATTTTCATTTTTCACGTTAAAAATGAGTAAAACTAAAACCTAAAAGTTACTAAAAATTATTATTAACTACTTTGCTAAATAAAATTTATCTTTACAAGATTAAACTAACGGTACATTGTTTTGAACTTATGTTGCCATTTCAAAAAATCCTATATTAAACAGAATCTGAATCTTATTTAAAACAGGTAAAATGTATAATGCGCGAAAAATAATACTAATAACATTTCATTTAGAATAAAAAGTAGTGATTAAACTTTTTTCTCTGATTTGTTTGTCACAAAACATTCCCTTGCAAATATCTGTGATTCTGTGTAGCCTAGGGATGCACCAACATGTAGATCGTAGTACAAGCAAATCTATTTATTGAAATTTTGTTAAAACGAAGCTTTTAAAATATATTGGATTCTCTTTTTTTCAAAATGTAAAAAATTCTGAGGTTTTTCATTCTATGAGTGTGAACTTTTAGTTTTTGAAATGGAATACTGTGCAATGTGTAATAAAAAAACCTTACGTTAACAAAGCTTATTTTAATAGTGAATGGTTTTTCTTTTTGTAAAAAATTATTTCAGTTGTATTGCATCTTTAAAAATGCAATACAATTTAATTAATTATCTTTAAAAATAATTTAGTTTTTATTGCATCTTAAAAATAATTTAGTTTGTATTTCAAATTTTCATTTAAAAATTGTATTAAAAAACTTAAAATTCATTGACATGGTTATTTTTTAAAAACACAAAACTATTGAAGAGGAAAAGGTCAAAAGTAGTTGTAATTAAATAGAATTAAACATGTATCAGCTATGGTAGCAAACTTGCTACATATACATACCTAACTCTTTAATTAATTAATATTTCTATGGTAAATAACTTTTCTATTTTATAAATTTTGTTTATAGTGTTTATTTTAATAGGAATTTGAATATAAAATTTTAACATCTAAAACTAAAAGTAAATCATATTTTGAATTGTATGTTTATAAAAATATGCAAGTCTTCCGGTAGATTGCAATTTAACTTGTCAACTTAAAATAAAAAGACTACATGAAAGATGTGAGAATTTCGTAACTTTCTCTACCAAGGCGTTACTCGCACTATTTTCACTCCATTAATTTACTGGTGCACCCCTATTTTATGCAGAGAGAAAGTAGGATGTGATATTTTCTGAAAGAGGTACAAAACAGTGTGAGTTTCTTAGCGATGGATACTTGAGTAAATGTTAGCCAAAGATGTCTTTAACCATTCCACTTTCGATGTCAACTTTACTTGTTGTAGAAAAGTGTATCGTATTTTTAAAATGTCTCTAGATCACCTTAAAAAGGATGTTGCAGTTCGCTGATACCTTTGGGTATGGATACCATATTCAATGTTTATCGGTCCGTTAATTTTTATGTTGTGTTTTTGAATGATGTTATTGTATAGAAATAATACATTTGAGATTTATAAATAATTAAAAAAATATTATAGTTCAGCTCTCACTTTGTAAAAAATTGTACTGTTTAATTATAGCTTAACTGTTTTTTTTGTGTCATTTTATCTGGTTTGTTGCTAAATTGTAACTGCATAGTGTTTTGTATTTTATTTTAATTGTGTAAGTATGGAAGATTGGTATCATTATAACAATGCGATTGGATTATTTTAACCCTCTGAAGGATAAGCTAATTGGCTAAGTGTAAACATGTTTTCACTGCATTTAAAATTTCAATTTTTAATGAATTTTTTTTTAAAGTTTATGAAACTTTATTTCTATATATCAGATGATAATAAAGGATTCATCCATACCTTAATTTTAGTTAAATTTAAAAAAATTATAAATTTGTATTAATCATGTGCATTGCTGGAAAACCTGACATTCAGGAGACGGGTTTATAATATGCATCTCTCAGAAGGTTAAGGTAATAATTTTGTATTTACTTGAATGATATATTGGTTTGAATATATTTGTACAAAATTTTGTGTCGAATATGGTATCCCAACGTATAACGTATTTATACCCACAATTATCCTCTGTGTGTGAATGCGAGGATTCGACATGCTTCTCTTTGTCGAGACACTGTGGCTTAAAAAAATGTATTTTCATGTTTTATTCGTGTTTGTGTATGAAAAAATCTTGTTGTTGAACATTACGTATTTCAGATGTAATTTTATGAATAATAAACTGCACTAAAGTCCAAGGACTTCTTTATTTCCGACCAGTCTTAAACAAGCACTAGAAACATTTGCCAAAAATGCTGACTCACATGCCAGATATCTTATTTAGAATTGGTCGGCTGAAAGTTTTATTTTCCACACGATACATAACTTTGTAAATCGGTGGGCCTATAAATAATATTATGGCCGTTTGCCCTTCATGACAATTAAGAAACTGCGTTACTTATTACCAAGAGGCGCATGAAATGCCTTAATAATGAGCAATGAACGTGGCTAAAAATACCCCATCACGTTCCACTAGTTCTTCCTAGAATGCTGGATATAATTTGTATTAAACTACTTCTTACTATAGTACAGGGGTCTCCAAATTTTTGGTTTTAACCTGACGGATAGCTTGCTTTTTATATATAATTAGCAACAAATAGTTGAAAATACCGAAAGGTTATGTTTAAAATTAAGTTAACCTGGTTATAAAATTGGATTAGTTTTGAGAGGAACACTGGTGAGACGATTGGATTAGTTTTGAGAGGAACACTGGTGAGACGAAAAGATTTTGTATGAAAAAATTAATCGAGAACTACGAAAAAATACGCCGGTAGACTGTATTGTAACGTCCAAGTCTACTGGCTAGGTTTCTTGTGATTCCAAATATTTCAGATATTACCGCCGACGCGGAAAAACCTTAATTTCACTTCTTATCTTGAAGCTTAGTCGGCGCTCCATTACTTCCTTATGTTATTGTTCTGCAATCTCCCCCCCCCCCCAAAAAAAAAAAAAACTAACTAATCTAACTAATTAATTTTCTCTTGAAATATTGTAAGGCATTTTCATAAGGTTTTTCATAAGGAGTTTCATGACAATTTCAGAATTCCTCGTACAACCTGTATTATTTTCATAAAAAAAAATTCATTAAAAATCATTTTAAATAGGGTGACTCGGGGTAATTATTGGACAGGGCCCAAAAACAATAATGCATCATAATTTATTGCTTCTAACAAACCAAAATTTGTTAATTGTATATCCAACAATGCTCTGATTAATTATTGGGATGAGATTAGTATTTTTTCTAAAAAAATATATTAATAAACAAAGGTGCTGGAAAAAAATGCCCAGTTTAAGATATTTTTAAGAAGGAGGTTTGTGCTGAAAGATTGTATTATGAATAATAACATTAGGACATTCATGTTGAGTTGTGGGGTAATTATTGGACATGCTATGGAGTAAGACAGACATCATCTCCATATGCTTAAATTTACTTGTTATAATTTGTGTGATTAAAAAACACTATCTACGCAATGTTTGAACTTGGACAAAGAATAAATTATCAAAAAGTTGTGTGAAAATTTTAAATGTTTGCTAATATTTACTAGTTTTCACTTTTAACATTTTTACTGAAGCCATATGGTGTTCAATTGTTCCCATACACAGTATCTATAGTACGCACCATTGTCCACAATTCACCCCTTGTAGCTAGTCTAAATACTGTGCAGAACATATAGAAAACCACTGTCCAATTGTTACCCCAATTGGCGGGGTAATTTTTGAACATAAGTTTATTTTTTTTTCAACTTTTACAAAGGAAATAGTAAATTTCAACAATGGTACCCGACAGATCCATCAAATAGTCATTACGAAAAAATTTATTGGTTCGAAAACTAAATAAACGTGGGAGCTATTTTAAAAGTTTGATTTTTGTCCAATAATTACCCCGCGTCACCCTATGTATTTGATTTCACAATTAATTTAAATATCACAACTTTTGTTAAACGGTAGTAATTCCTATCACACCGATCATCTGTTTGTGCGTATTAAAAAACACCTTTGCACGCTGTAGTTTGGAGATCCCTGTACCAGGAAACTTTACTGCACGAATCGGAGTTATCATCTTGAATTATAAGTAGTATTCCAAAATCGCAACAATGACGTAGACATTATTTACGGCGACACAATGTTAAATGGGTATTGTGAATTGCCAACTGCGGCCAGCCGGGATTCCAGTGTAATGCTGGATTTTATTTAAGGGTTTCGCATTCTCATTTTTCTTTTGTTCAGCATTTTAGCTCAAAAGCTTTAGTACCGAACGGGTTTTGTGTTTGCATATCAAAGGAAAATAATTTTTTTTTCATTTCTTCTTTTCAACAGTTGAAATAGATTAATGACTCTTTGTAACATGAATATTAACTCATTTTAAATTAAGTTGAGCCAGAAAATGTCAAAATACGCATAGAAAATGACTTTTGCTGGAATGACTTGAGGGAAGGATACACATTTGTTTGACAGCAAGGCTAAAGTGTATGGCATGCAATTAAAACAGCAAGAGCCCAAAAGGCGAAATAATGCAAGAATGACAAATCCACCAAGAAAAATATGTCTTAACCTGTTTTAATACTAAATTAATTTTTTTAAATCTGAATAGAAATTTCATATACGTATGAAAGCATAGTTTAAATCGAAGATGCAAAAAAATATAACGAAATAAGAACCAAAACTTTAATTTTATTCCTTCATAAAATATATATTATTTTAACAAATTCTTTATTTTTTGTCGAGATTACACAAAGTTACTCTTAATGAAACTTGCATCCTGATATTGAACTATGTATCCTGATTCTTATAACTGTTATAATTTTAAATTCAGGATTAAAAATTAAGGATTTGTTTAAACTACACCGTGCAAAGGTTTTTTTTAATACGCATAAACAGATGATCGGTGTGGTAGGAATTATTACCGTTTAACAAAAGTTATGATATTTAAAATAATTGTGAAATCAAATACATAGGGTGGCGCGGGGTAATTATGGGACAAAAATCAAACTTTTACCATAGCTCCCAAGTTTATTTAGTTTTCTAACCAATAAATTTTTTCGTAATGACTATTTGATGTATCTGTCGTTTTAACGTTTTCATTCAACCATTGTTTAAATTTACTATTTTCCTTTGTATCACTGTTATAATTTTAAATTCAGGATTAAAAATTAAGGATTTGTTTAAACTACACCGTGCAAAGGTTTTTTTTAGCCTACTTTTCTTTTTTTAATTCGAAAGAATTAAAAAAATGAAAAAGTAGGTATTGACATGCGGTCGATGTCCGTCTGTCCGTCTGTCCGTCTGTCCGTCTGTCCGTACCCCCCTTCCAAAATCGGTTCTAATCATCGGATCTTAAAAATTCTTTTTTTGTTAGAAAGCTATAACCTCAGATACCCAACTTTCATACTTTTTGTCCGTCTGTCTGTACGTCCGAACGGACATAAATCTACTATCTGTCGGCGAATTTCCCATTGAATTAGCATTGAAATTCAATTTTGAGTCATTTAAATCACTGTAGGTATTGAAATGCGGTTGATGTCCAACTGTCTGTCTGTCCATCTGTCTGTCTGTTCGTATGTCTGTTCGTATGTCTGTCTGTCTGTCTGTCCGTCTGTCTGTCCGCCTGTCTGTCCGTTTGTCTGTCTGTCTGTACCCCCCTTCCAAAATCGGTTCTAATCATCGGATCTTAAAAATTCTTTTTTTGTTAGAAAGCTATGACCTCAGATACCCAACTTTCATACTTTTTGTCCGTCTGTCTGTACGTCCGGACGGACATAAATCTACTATCTGTCGGCGAATTTCCCATTGAATTAGCATTGAAATTCAATTTTGAGTCATTTAAATCACTGTAGGTATTGAAATGCGGTTGATGTCCATCTGTCTGTCTGTCCATCTGTCTGTCTGTTCGTATGTCTGTCTGTTCGTATGTCTGTCCGTCTGTCTGTCCGCCTGTCTGTCCGTTTGTCTGTCTGCCTGTACCCCCTTCCAAAATCGGTTCTAATCATCGGATCTTAAAAATTCTTTTTTTGTTAGAAAGCTATGACCTCAGATACCCAACTTTCATACTTTTTGTCCGTCTGTCTGTACGTCCGGACGGACATAAATCTACTATCTGTCGGCGAATTTCCCATTGAATTAGCATTGAAATTCAATTTTGAGTCATTTAAATCACTGTTGCCAAATCAACAATGGCATGAGAAACTTTATTTAAACATATTTGAAGCAAAATAATATTTTCATGAATCAGTTTGGAATGACGTCATAAAATGTAGAACAATTTGATTCTTTGATTATTCATTAATTATCTACCAAGAAAGCGGCAAGGCATACTTTCGCATGCCAATTATGCTTAGTTTTAATTTACATTTCTTGTTTGTTAATGCAGTTCGGAGTAGTTTCATTACTTTTGTTATTAATAAATATTTATTCTTCGAACTACAAATAAATCACGAGCAGATGATAAATAATATTTAATTAATTTGCGAACGAATATTAAGGAAAATAGTTGATTTTGGCTTTTAGAAGTTTAAATTATAGCTGGGTGCTGTGTTTCGATTTTTTTTCTAATGTGTATAAATCTAGTGTAGAAACGGCTGTTGATGATATTTACTTTAGGAACCTAGTTTTTTTCCCGATTAGAACTTCAGTAAGTATTTAAGTAACAGGAAAGTAGGCTATTTTAGTTCTTTATGAACTTCTTGTTTAATACGCATAAACAGATGATCGGTGTGGTAGGAATTATTACCGTTTAACAAAAGTTATGATATTTAAAATAATTGTGAAATCAAATACATAGGGTGGCGCGGGGTAATTATGGGACAAAAATCAAACTTTTACCATAGCTCCCAAGTTTATTTAGTTTTCTAACCAATAAATTTTTTCGTAATGACTATTTGATGTATCTGTCGTTTTAACGTTTTCATTCAACCATTGTTTAAATTTACTATTTTCCTTTGTATAACTGTTATAATTTTAAATTTACGATTAAATGTGCTGATTTACATTAAAAAGAGCACACATTTTAAAACGCGTTCTTTTATTATTGAAATATTCTTATTTCAATAAACTAACCTATACGTGTTAAAGTATTTTTTTTAATGAAATATAATAATTTCATGAACGGTAATTTTATGAAATATCAAACATTATTAAAATATTTTATTGTAACATCTATTATTTTATCAAAATACCTTTCTAATGTGTTTCAGTAAAAAAGAATTTTAATTTAAAAACATACATACATAACATATCTGAAAGTATTTCGTAATTTTCGCTACAAAAGTTATAACACTGGTGAACTAAAATTTAGGTTAGCAATCTTTTTCAAAAAGCGCTCCAGTTACTAACATATAAACAAATATACCAATCAAATTTAAACACATCCGCTAATAAAAGTGATGTAGTAAATACTTTATAAATACTTTTTTTTTTTTTATTTATTTAAAAATGAGATTACATAAATGAGTATAGATATTTTAAAATACTAGATGACGTATTAGTATAGTCTGCAGATTTTATGCATGTCATTTTAAACGTTAAAATAAATTACAATAACAGAGTATATGTTAAAATAATAATTTCTATCCTAAGCTCATATGATGTATAAACAATGATTTCTCTAGCACATTGCGAATTCTTAAAATACAAAAACATAAAAAATATTATCAAAAACATTTTTTCATTTATTAAAACCATGCCAGTCCATCAGCATCATTGTTTAAATAAAATTTCAAGTATTGCCATGCATGAAAATATCTGGTTTAAAATTTCCTTCAAAGTAACCACTAGCTTCAATTTTTATAGAAAAAAAATTACTAATTCATTTTGGTTATATAAATATTTTAATAGTTTTCTCTTTCAATAGTAATGTTCAACATATGCGAGTGACTAGCTTCAATTAACCACTAGCTTCAATTTTTATAGAAAAAAAATTACTAATTCATTTTAGTTATATAAATATTTTAATAGTTTTCTTTTTCAATAGTAATGTTCAACATATGCCAGTGACTATTAGAAAATGTACTTCCGCAAACATATCAAAAACACGGGTTTGTGTTTGATAAGGAAATACTGAGAATTGTTTTCTTGATGCTCTTTTCAATAGGGTTTACAACTTTGGCGGCTCATCTTTTTTTGATAACTATTTTTTTGTTACACAAAGTCCACGTTTTTTTTTGTTTCGATATCGTGTATCAAAATCTTATCTTTTAAATATCAAAAACACTTTACTCGTTTTTCAAACTCTTAATCACTTAATAGTTTCGTTTATTTTCACAAATAATTTTAAAAAAATGGAAAAAAGTATTGGGTGGTGGATTTTAAATTTGGGATTTTCAAAATTTTAATACCAAAAGAAAGATATTCTGAATGCAGTTTGGTTATCTTAAAACTAGGTGCTTTAAACGAGACAAATAAACTGGTCCAGTCAATTTAAATCAGGGTAATTTAAAAATGATCGATTGCTAAAATATTTTAAATTATTTTTTTATTGTAATTGAAACTTTAAAATGTTTCGTTATCTCTCCTTGGGATGGTTAAATTTTCGTATAAACCAACTCTTAAACAAAATACAAAGTATTTTGGAAATGTTTCATTGCAAAAACATAACAATAAAAAAGATTTTTATTTTCTATGATAAAGTTTTATTCATTAATATTTTGCTTGTTAAAACTTCAAAGAGTTTAATTTTTATTGAGGCAATATAAATTCACGTTTTTTGTATCTTAGTTAGTGGAAAATATGACGTATTTAATTACACCATAATTACTCATTTAAAACTAAAAGTATTATCTAAAACTGAAAAGTGCGTTTAGGATTCCTTTTAAGAAAGTTACTATATTCTAGAATTAAGAATTTTTAGCATATTGATATTAATTTCTATGTAAGAAATTTGTGATAAATTTTCTCAGTTTATTGAAAAGATATTTTTGGGTACAGTTTCTATCATTTATGAATTTATGTAAACATATTGCGCGTAATGTAATTTATGGTTTAATAAGAATATTTAAATATTGATAATTTAACAGTATTTAAAATATTTCCAAATTATTTCCAATTCAATGTTTTCCACACTCACTAAGTTAAATATTAAAGTAAACATCCTGAACATAATTAATCGAGGGGCAGATTTATAATAACGTTAAAAATAACGATAACGACTACAGAGTGTATTAACTATCAATATTAATTGTAGAAAAAGCTGTGACCACGTCTAAGTTCAATCCCAAAGTAGCAATTATTCCATCAAAACCACAGTATAGGGGAGAGTGGGGCTAATGGGACAATTTTTTATTAACCACTGTATTTCAACAAAAATACAAGAATTTTAATTTATTTTTTTACAAGCTCATAAACTGAACATTCGTTTACTAAAAACGTCATTCAACAGATGTTAAAACATTACCATATTTTAGTTGCTGAGCATTTTAAACAAACATGTAAATGTCCCCTTAGCCCCCATAGGTGGGGTCTAATGGGATATTGTGCAGGTAAATGTTGCCCTAATTAAAGTTTTAAAAATTGGAAAAGGAATCAGAAATGACTTGAAAATAAAATAATAAAGCAAGCACCATTTACATAATTGTTTTTAAAAACAATAAAATATCATTATTTCTCATTGAAAAGTGAAATATCAAAGTTAAAACTCAAAATCGAATATGTTCCCATAATTTTTGTTGAATCACTGGAAATTATAGTTTTGTAACTAAATCTTCTAAAATTTATCTCAAACTTGTCCTCTTTTTCCAAATTACGTGAATTTAAAAAGACTGTCTTTATCTTCAAATAGCTTATTACCCGGAGTTTATCGATATCTATTTCAGAAAGCAATTTTCCAACGTAATAAAGAATAGTTTGCTTTCTAGCAAATTTTACCAACAACAAATCATTTATCTTCACCAAG
This sequence comes from Oedothorax gibbosus, assembly GCA_019343175.1. Taxonomy (NCBI): domain Eukaryota; kingdom Metazoa; phylum Arthropoda; class Arachnida; order Araneae; family Linyphiidae; genus Oedothorax; species Oedothorax gibbosus. The sequence continues at coordinate 98,107 of JAFNEN010000811.1, forward strand.
CTATGTTCAGATAAAATTAATGAAATTGCAGGGAAATGTGAAAAAATGTGTTATCAATAAAGCTACTTGAACTTTCACTTATTATACGACGAAAAAAGTTCAAAAAGTTTAAAATTAAAGTTTTAAAAAGTTTTTGGCAACTTCACTGAATAAGATATTAGAGATTTATAAGATATTAGTGATTTATATTCAAGAGAAGCATACAAAGCTGGTTTATTCGTGTCCCATTAGACCCCACAGTCTCTGTCCCATTAGACCCCACAGTGCTATTATTTATAAATGATCCAACACAGAACCACGTGTATTTCACAACAGTATTTGACGCATAATATCTTAATCTGTGATATGTCTTCTACCTAAAACTATAGTTTAATTCGTGAAAAGTTTTTTTTAATACTTTAAAAGTGTAAAAATAAATACACGTTTAACTTACTTTAGATTCTCCAAAACAACAATTCTTCTCTCCGATTCAACACATGCTTTTAATGGCTAATATTTAGTTGTTAAAATGTGAAGTCTAACTGTTAGAATGTTGTAGTGTGGAAATATTTGTAAAAAAGTAATTTTTCTCCGCTTTTTGCCCCTTGTCCCATTAGCCCTGCGTCCCATTAGCCCCCACTCTCCCCTAAAATTAACTTTTTTTTTTCTTTTCCCGAACTGAACTTTTTGAAGCTGACTTTTTGGAAATTTTCTTCCTATTCATCTTTTTTCCGTGTCTTCAGCGTAAACGCATATGACGTCACATCATTTTCCATTTCGTTATCACCGAACTTTACTTTTCCTCTAAAGCCCGTTTGTTTTCAACACAATATAATCCACCGGGTTTTCATCGTCCTGCGATGCATATTAGATTGTCTGGTGGATAAAGCAGAAGATACACACTTGCTAACCAAACTGGCGACATTTATGCGATAGCCTGCTGAAAAATTCACTCATCTTTATAGTTCCTTATTTTAATACGCAACCACTTTTAATGAGCGTATGGTTATTAGCATATGGCTATTAATTTTGGATGTAGGTTGTCTCATTTTATGACTGAATGAATGAAGACAGTAGGGAAGAAGTGCAGTAAGGATTCGCTAAGAAAGCTACTGTTTGCTAGAACGAAGGGTTTTTATCATATTGCTATTAACTTCGATGTAAGAAATTTATGAGAAATTTATTTCAAAGGCATTTGTGGTACGGACGCTAAGGAACGTATTTTTCTGTAAAAAAGGCGAACGTTATGATTTTATTCGTGCTTGATAAGACAATAGTTCCAGTTTATTGTGTATTTTTATTTTTTCTCTTTCATCTGTGATTTGTCGTCTGAAATAATACCTTTTTCATGACTTGTTTGTTTTCACGATGCAGAAAGTACACTTTGAAGGAGTTTCCAGAAGAAACAAGTTGCAAGGAGCAATTCTCGTAAGTACGCTTTAATATTTGTTTATATAAACTAAAATATTGTTGAACTGAAAACAGTTTTGAGTATTTAAACTTAGAAAAAATAATAAGGTGTAAAAAAAATTGCTTTTTAAAGTGGTTTCTGATTGTCAATTTCATTTAAAACCTCTTCTATTCCTGCACCGTAAAAATTTGGTCGAACGTTTTTACGTGAAACTGGTTGTATCAGATTATTTTACACCACAAACTGGGAATCTGTGAACCCCCACTAGTAAAGAGCTATTCTAATTTATTCTTTAGCTAGTTTCCATCAGTTTTATGGAAAGTTACGCCAAGTTTTACCAAAATTTTACGTGTGGTTTCAACATCTTATTTTTAATGCTCACCAGGAGCTTAAGAACGCTGTTGGTAAGACGTTGGCCTTCAGACCTTCAGATCCTTTGGTAGAATGCTGTCTATGATACTGTCATTCTTCAAAGAGCTTTTGCGCTTAAAAATGCTACAAAAACAATGTATGTACAAATGGCAACTAGCACACGTAAAATCCGTATAGAGTTTTAATACCTTGAATGCGTTGAGGGCCCATTCCAATTTCGATCTCGTCCCTAGACCATGGTTCTAAAAATCTTAAATTTCTTTATAATTGAATAAAAATATATAATAACAATTTGAAAAAACCCTACCGTATAGTTCAGTAAGTTTTTTTTATAATTTAGGTTTCTTGTTTAATAGTACAAATTTGATTATTACTTCAGTAATTAACTTTGACCTATTTAGAGATCCATAATTGAAGAATTTTATTGAAAATTACAAGTCTTAATAATTTCTTGTATTCACAGCACTAATTTAAAAAAAATGTAGCAATTGCATGAGCTCGTTGTTATATTTATCCTGTGCTGAAGGAAACTTATGTTTAATTTTCACAAGGGAGAAAAAAACATTTGCACCGATTTTTTAAAAATTGACAGAAATCTTCACTGCTTTATTTATACAAAACGCATAATTTGACATGCGAAACTTATCATAACAGCATTTTAATTTATATTTTCAATTTGCTAACAATAATTTATAACTTTCGAAAAAACAATACAACACTACATGCAAACAATCGATCATCTTTAAATTATCCCTCGTAACTGTGTGACTTTCAAATACTTCTCTCAGAAAAACAAAAACCGAAAAAAAATATGATTGTGCATAATTTGTATATTTTGACGCCCTTATAAAATTATTAAGCTGTATGCCGCTTTCTTAGTAAACAAATAATGAACAATCAAAGAATCACATTATGTTCTTACCAAAATTCCAAAATATTATAAATACAACCTATAGAATTAAAGTATACTTTCGATAGTTAGTTTAAATAAAATCATGTTTTTATATGTTTGACTAAATATTATTATTTTTAATTGATGTGATAATTTATGGTTTGAAAGATAAATTATTAAAGGAAGAATAGTTACTTTTTCGGAAACGCATGACATAACAAAAATAACAGAATCTGTCACTTAACCCGCTTCCACACATTTGTGTTTAACAGGAATAAACGCGCCAAACACAACATTAGTTCTATATTAAACATTTACACGCCAAATTTGGCTAGTTTCATTTATTTTATTTCGAAAATTCAATAATTATTACTTATCGTTTGCAAAAATTAATTTATATTTCAAAGAATAAATATGTAATATTCCTCGCACATTCCTGCACATTTTTATGCCAAGTTAGAATTTTCTATGCATCTTTCTTCATACATATATAATGAACCATCAAAAGAACTCTATTGTGATATTACAACAATCCAAACTGAATTATATCACATAAATAAATTTTTTTTTTCAAATAAAGTTTCTCGTACGTTTAACGAAATAGCAACAGTGAAAATATTGAATAAAAGTGGAATTTGCATGTTATTTCAATGTAGATTAAATTTTTAGTTATTTAAATTTTAAATGAACTTCTAATTTAATTTTTTTAATGAAATTTGGAATGTAGCCTAATCTGTTTTTTTGCTTCAAAATGACGTATTCCACTTGTCTGTGGGACTTGTGGATGTCAAAAGTGAAATATTGAATAAAAATGGAATTTGCATGTTATTTCAATGTAGATTAAATTTTTAGTTATTTAAATTTTAAATAAACTTCTAATTTAAATTTTTAATGAAATTTGGAATGTAGCCTAATCTGATTTTTTGCTTCAAAATGACGTATCCCACTTGTCACTTGTCACAAGTCCCACATCTGTGGGACTTGTGGTTCTTTCTGTGAAAGTGGGTGACGGACAGACAGACGGACTGAACGATTATAAAACCTTCCACTTTTTACGTTATAAACGTAGTGTGGAAGCTAAAACTGGTTTTTGGAGCAGTTTTTGCTCGATGAGCATTTTCGAGTCGACTCGAAAAAATCCGGCTAATTTTTGCTGTTCGAACGGCTGCTCCACTCAGAACGAAGTTCAGTCGTGACGTCATGGCCGAGCCTCCTCCTCCTCCAATACTGCGATAATACTGCTTTTAAGTTTGTGATGTCACGCATGACGTAGCCTTTCTCTTGTGACGTTTTTGCTGTCCCAAAAAGTTGTTCGACGAGCGACGTTCGTACCGTCTGATAAGGGCTTAAAAGTACCTATAATTAGTTACTTTTCGTATGAAGCAACTGTAACAAGTTACTTTTCAAATTAAGTAACTGTAACTAGTTATACTTTTCATAATAAGTAACCGCAACTGTAACAGAGTTACTTTTAAAAAGTAACTTTAAAATTTTTGATCGAGCTTGTTTTTCGTTTCGTGTCAAAACAGGCCACCTGCGAATTTTAGATCACCCAAGAGAAAAATAAACACATTTAGGATTAGAAGAAGACAGCAAAAGAACAACTGAGTTTGATCACTTTGACCTCCCTAGGAGATTAGTAGAGTACGCTGTTCTTTTAAATTGACAGTTATTTAATAGTTTTTTCATGTATTTTTTTAACTTGATAACACAAAATAAATCACTGGTAAAACAAACATTCAAGAATATACATCAAAAATTTAATTTAAAAGAATTATAAAGTTGAAAAAAAAATTAAATTTAAGTAAGTTTAATTTAAGTAATTTTTTTAATTTAATTAAGTTAAAACAAAATTAAAATTTTTAAAAAGATAAATAATATAAAATAATTTAAATTTAAAAGGTTTTGTATAAAATCTCGATTTTAAACCTTTTTACATATATTTATCAAAACTATATGCCAATCTCAATTTAAAGAAACAAGTTTGGATACCCGAGTGATTTGGATATTCTAAGCAGGGTTCAAAATTCCCAGTTGCTAGTCACAAAATGCGACCAGTTTTTTCGATTTTGCGACATCAAAATAAATTTAATCGTAGCTATCGCGACTACAGTTTTTCAAAAATTCTTCAAATCAGAAATCTTCATCGATCCAAAATTTTTCAAACCATTGCTGTGATCATATAATCGCAAAAATTCTGCAGTCCTAAAATTGCTCTACATCGATTTACAAGTTTCGAAACTTCGGCGAACTTCATAAAATCGCCAAATCAGGACTATTGTAAAATCCCTAAATTGCGGTGATTGTCAATCATAGAAACTCTGACAAAAACTTAAACTCAGACGACCGTAATATCCACAAACTTCGGCTGTAGTAAATTGTAATTTCTTAAATTTTGAAACTCCAGTTATCTAAAAATGGCAAAACTCTTGCGATTCCATAAAATCGCAAAACTTTGGTGACTGTAGAAGCACGCAAGTCCGGCTGTCTTAAAATTGTCCATTTGGGCATTAAAAAATTCTCCACCAAAAATAGTGGACATTTTTTTTCATATTTAAAACAAGTAGGTTTGTAACAGAATCTGTCACTTAACTCGCTTCCACATATTTGTGTTTAACAGGAAAAAACGCGCCAAACACAACATTAATTCTATATTTAACATTTACAAGCTAAATTTGGCTAGTTTCATTTATTTTATTTCGAAAATTCAATAATTATTACTTATCGTTTGCAAAAATTAATTTATATTTAAAGAATAAATATGTCATATTCCTCGCTTTTAAATAGAATGAAAACATTTCATATCAACATACAAGGATTCCGTAGTGAAATATATTTGACGTCATTTCAAACTGATCGATGTCGCAAAAATAAATTTATTTTAATTTATTGTCTAAAAGAATTAAAGTTTCTCGAGCGATTGTTGCGAATGGCAAATGTGATTTAATTCGAATAAAAACAGGGCCTTTAGCTATTTGTAATTCAAAGTTTTAAACGCCAAAATTTACTATTTTCATTAATCTTCTTTCTCAGATTTAATAATTAGACTTTATCGTTTGCTAAATTTGTTTGAAGTTCGAAGAATAATGATGTAATCTTTTTTAATAAATATTTTTGTCACCACAATTTCCCATTTACATTTCTTTCGAAAATTCACTTATTTATAGTTTGTTAAATTAATTTACAGTTCAAAAAATATATAATTTGTACAATTGATGCTTTAAAAATAAAAGCGATTATTTAGGCAATTTTATTGAACTTAAAAGGGGTGCTGATTCTGAAAAAAGGGTTTGGGAACATTGGTCTCTCCGAGTGTATGTCTTAAACCACTCTACAACTCGAATAAAATGAGCTACGGACTTCAAATGTGAAACACGAGCTCCTCATGTCAGAAGTCATAAAAAGGTTTTTGAAAAAATCGCGCAGTGCAAATTGAAGCTGCCCTATAACTTTTTAGGCTTTAAAGTTATTAAAATTACGTTATTGGGTATATAATTAGTACGTCTAAAGATTTTTACGCACCCCTAGTTTTTCACTTTCAATTACCTAATATGAAGTAAGGTAATGAGAGATTATAAAAAGTATTGCGATGGGGTCGAACATCCGAAATGGAGATTTTGAGTCTTCTACACGTTTTGGAAGTTGCTGATTCTAAAAAAGTGGTTATTAAACATTGGTCCGCGTCTGTCTGTCGGTCGGTCTGAAACCACTCTACAGATCGAAGTAAAAGAGTGATTGAACTTCAAATTTGGTAAATTCTTTTCTAGTACCTGTCGGACGTCATAGGGTATCTACCATATAACTCATGTAATGTAATCGTTTCCGGTAGCCTATTTCTAGCCTTCCTTAGGAGCTTTAACACAGAGCGGGCACCCAACGGAACTTCGAGCGACATAGTAAGCAAATTCCGTCGGGACTTTCGACTACACAGATTTAACGAGCACGAATATTGCAGTGTACTCGGGCACCCCCGTGATTTTTAGATGATTTTTTTCTACCAGCATGAATACGTCTATAGTATGGCTAGGATAAGGACAGAACCAAGAACCTCCTCAGTGAGAGGCTCGCGTCCCCACCTCTCGGCCGCCGGGGGGCCCCATATATCTCTTTAGGCTGTCTATTCTGTCATTTCCGGCTGTCCATTTTTAGCCTCCATAGAGTTTTAACATAGTCATTTATGCCTTGTAATTTAGAACCCTGGTCAAGTGACGAAGCTGACAATTGAGCAGGCACCCAAAGTAAACCAGTGGCGCTTATCGTGCTCTTGTTTGGGACTTTTGGCCCCACAGATTTAACGAGCACGTATGTCTCAGTGTGCTAAGGACAAATACAGACAAACACACAACACAAATATCCATGGCCATGCCGGTGAATTCGAAATCGGGGGACTTTCTGACTGCTGGCCAGTTCCCTGAGTCCTGACCATTCTAGGTAGGTTGGTACATGTATTTTCTGGCTTGTGTGCTTGATCAGAGACCCGCTTATAAACCTTTGTCAAGTAAGACAGACACAGGCAGAATTTTTACTGGCACACAGAGAAAAGTTACACCCAGGGCGAAGGCGGCAATCGAACCCGCCCCCTGTACAATGTTATATTATAGGTTAGGTTAAAATGTTTCCGGCTGTCTATCTCTAGCCTACGAGGAACTTTAACAAAGCCAAATTCGCTTCGTAATTTTAAACTCTGGTCAAGTGGCGAGGTCGACACCTGAGTTGGCACCCAAAGGAACTTCAAGCGACATCGTACGCTAACGCGCCGCGTGCGCCGTCTGGACTTTTTACACCAAGGATTTAACGATCACGTATGCCGCATTGTGCTCGGGCTCATCCGTGATTAATCGTGGATAATCTTACATTTCCAGTACATATCCGCCAATTGTAGGATGACTGGTAGTAGTTGGGATACGAAACTCCGCACTTCTGAGAAGGTTCAATCTCAAGGCTGACGCCTTAACCACTAGGCTACGGGAAGAGCCTATACCTTTGAAGAGTGTAACATCATCACATGACTTCATAAGATTTATAATATAGGTTTGGAAGGTTTCCACTCACACCGTCAATTAAATATGATAAAAAAAAGGAGTGGATGAAATAACTCAAGCGTTTAGTTTGTCTAACCACTACGACTATCAGGCTTATGGAATTTTCAAAAGAACTTGGAAAAACGGTACTATGAATTTTATAGGAATGTGCTGTTATTGGAAAATCGGAAATCAGTATTTCGTAGTCGGCACTCAACGTGTTAAAGCTTAATGTTGAACTAAATTCTGTGTTTGGCGCTTTTTTATGAGACTCTTGAATTTAGTGTGGCAGCTATTCTAAGTGAACGTTTCTGTTAAAATTCTATCAGGCCAATTTATTCTTTGTGTAGCCCTAGAGTGTGGCGCAAAATTATTCTACACAAACCAAACCAATTGACTGGCGGGCTATCGCGCGAAGTCTTTCATTCAACCACACAACGTTTTATTACAAATCTGGCAATGTGTAATATAGCAGACAATGTTTATATTTACAATTTTTTGTTCTTTTCTCGGTCCTTCGCTTGACCGGTTTTTATAAAATCTTTCCTTTTTTGGAATCAGTATCATTTTACAGAAAGTCCAATGAAGATATTCTTCGGAAGTTTCGGTATTACGTCCTATTTATGCTTTGTACTTATTTAAGATTGTCAAATGCGCGACTAGTTTTGATATCACCGAACGATAAGATTCTTGGTTATTCTTTTAGTATTTCAAATATCTGTCAAGTTCTTATTATTTTTCATTATTATGATTTTTATAACGTAGCTTAGATTGATATGAAGATAGCTGCCGTTGGGTTTTTAGCTGGATAAGAAAATAAGTCCAACAAAGGAAACAAATGAAACAAATTGCAAGCAAAACAAAACATCCGAAAATTCTTACAGTATAATTGTCTTAAGTTTTATGCTGAGTGTTTTAAAATATGCTGTTTATGCTGAGTGTTCGTGACATCAGCAAAGAGATGTCATATTAATATTTAATTGTATAGTGCCATAGCAGTTCGTTGAAATCGGATTTAATTACAAATACAACTGGAACATGACTCAACGTAATTTGTAGTTCTATTGACTTTTTGAATTTAAATCTTCATTAAACACAGTTGGAAGTGTATAATATAAATTAATCCAAATTATTTATCTCTATAAAAAACACACACATTTTTTGTGTGTGTAAAGTTTGATATATCAAGCAAAACTGGTAAATACTATGGTCATTGATGAGTTTAGGTAAGGCTCATAGTTGGTAACTTTTCAAATTTGTTTGAAAGTGATACCAACAGAAGTCAATGAACAAAAAAAATTGAGTTTACCACGCTGGAATTCGGACCTTTGAGGTATAATGAAGTTGCGATTCAATAATTTTATTGCTATATATTGCACATAACATAGATATGCTATCGTTGTGAGTCGACGCGTTTCTAATGAGCTTTAATGATTTAGGAATATTTTATTTTGAGAAAAGGAACACAACTTTTTTTTGTTTTCTAGGAATAAATTTGGAAGAGACAAAATGGATTCTCCTGAAGCTTCTGACGTTTTGAAAATATGTGGTAATTATACATTGATGTTTCGCAATGCAATAGATATTAAAAACTAGCACATTCTTATTCAAAAACCTGCTAAGAAGTGGCTACTGATCACATAAATAGTTTTTATCTTTTCTTTTGTAATGACCTGCAAATTAAGTCTTTATAGCTAGAAGAACAAAAATACTTCTATTGTGCACTTTGGGTGCATTTGTCAAATTCTGGATGTTTCTTTGGCAAATTTCATCTAAAAATAGCTATAGGGTTGCTAAAAATAATTATACAATCCATGAAATAAAAAGGTTGTCCTATCTGAAATTTTTTGTTTCAGCAACCCTTTAATAATAAAATGTCCCTGGTGCCTGTTCAAGCAGATTTCAGGTCGACACACACACTATGTAGGGGAATCTGGGGAGCCTTGGCCTTGTTTTCAGGATTCTATTTTTATAAATTAAATATTTACACTAAAAATTTCATATGATAGCACATATTTAATGAAATTTTATTGGCTACAAGGATATAATAGTATAATATAAATTAATGCTTTTTTTCTTTTTTAAAACAAAGACACCTGGGCTAAGCCTCCCTTTATAAGGGAGGCTTGGCCCATGGTAAGGGAGGCTTAGCCCATACAAAAATGCATAATTTTAAAGTGCACAATAATTAATATTTCAAACTTTTTTTGTAAACATTGAATGTAAAAAGAAATTATATTATAATTCTACACTCTGGAATCATTCAAAAATTGTCCACATCAAGTAATTGTTTTATTTATGTGTTAAATATATTTTATTCAGTTTGTAAATATATTAAATAAGATATAACTCTTTAGTTTTTATTTTTATTTTAACAGCACAAACTGGGAAAAGTCAACATATAAGTAGATTTGTAATCTGTCCCCCTTCTCCCACTCCAAAAATAATCAGATAGTATTTTTATATTAATCTGGAGTATTATTATACTTGAATTAATAATTTAGTTTTTGCAGAAAAAGTTTGATATTTGGTCATAACTGACAAGTTAGTTTTAGTTGAGGTTTTGGTTTTATTCTAAAAATGTACAAATATTGATAATCAATCTATTACCTTCATAAAGTTATCATACATAATTATAAACCATGTATTTGATAAGCATTATTTATTGATTTTCATAACTAGTTGATTAAGGGATCCTTGGTCCAGTGGCCAACCCTCCCTTACATAAAGTGGGCCAAGCCTCCCCACCTAGCCATTTTGTATATAATGGCACATTGTGATTTTAAGCCTACTCCATTGCACAAACTTTATAATTTAAATACAACCTTAATATAACAGTATTTATATAATACCACATACTTAAACTTAATTTAATTGGTTTGTCTGAAAAAATCTTACAAATGATGTCTAAAATGTTTACTTTTGGTGATGAGAAACTTTTTTTTTCTTTTCTCCTCACTGCTAAGAAGTATCTCAATGAAACTAAGGTGGCTGTTAGCGGACAACAGTAGCCTTGAGTACCATCTATTGAGAAAATGCTAAAATGTTTTTAAATACTAAAATTAAAAGGTGGGCCAAGCCTCCCTTATGGCCAAGGATACCCAGGTTCCCCTATAATTTGAAACTAACGCTCTGCACCTCCTTCTTCTGAAAAATGGTTTTGCTGTTAGAGCAATGTACATATTTCTAAGAATGTGCTTTTCAGATTTTGCTGATTGTTAGAGACTCTTTTCATCTTTGTAATTATGTACTAGAATACAAGGGCAGCATTGTAAAGAAGTGCATATGTATAACTTTAATATTTAATGCATACAAATTGTACCTAGATAATGTTCTTTTTGCCTCAGCCCTGTTGCAATTGTAAACTTCTACATTTTTTTATTTTATTTTCTTAAACAATTTTTTTTTTATTTCAGAATGTTTATATTCAAGATCATCAACCGTGATACAACAAGAAGTAAATAAAATAGTAAGTGAATGCTAAGATCTTTTTTTAAAGTTTAAACAAAACATTAAAAAACAATGCATTTACTACTTCTACCCTTTCCCATAAGTGCCTTTGTCAGATATGTTATTTGCTGCCTACAGGACTAGAGGCCTGCATCTCCCAACTCTATGACTGAAGCCATTACCACTGTACAAAAGTTTAATCTTATTGTGTCAGAGCCAATCAATTGAAGAGTGAGTTGCTAAACTCTCATACTTCAAAGTATAAATAAGATATAGGGTCCGGTCAGTTCATTGGTGACTTTTGATTATGGTAAATTCAATTAAATTACTTGGCTAATGAACAGTCTGTACTCAATATCTTTGTTATAAATTATACATATATAAATTATGTCACTTTGGAGAATGTGTGTTTTGTACACCACCATTCAATTTAATTATTCCTGATTCTCCTTGGGTATCAATCACAAAACAGAAATTGATACCTTTGTTTATGATCTTTATTATAGTAATTGTTAACGTAACATTTTACATTGTCTAATACACAAATTGCAAATATACTTATTTTCGCATTTAGTATTATCTACAACTTTATTATCCATTGTCGAGGTTCAACATAATCTGTGCAATCTGCCAATTTTTGTTTTTCAAATTATACATTATAGTTGACATTTTATTATTTCTTCTGTAGCTTACCAGGAAATCCTGCTCTGGAGGTGCAGTTATTTTATTTGTTTCGGATGATCAAAGTGAACTTTCTTGTGAGGTTTGTTGTTTATTTGTAAATATAGGTAGAAAATTATGTATGTATATTATTTAATGGAATTTTAATTTAATATTATATGATTGCATTTATAATTGAAAGGAGTTTCCAATGAACAGGTTGGACTATATTGTAGTTAGGCTTGTTCAAACATTATATATGATTTTATTCATACTTGTCTTTACAGGTTATCGGAGACCGCATACTTCCAGAAGAAACTAAAATATGTGTAAGTTGGCTTATCTTAAATTGAAAATTATGCTTGATTTAGTATTTAATCTTTTATACGTTTTTGTATATTTCTCAAAAGTAAATATTTCCTATTGAGAACTACATTGCCTACATTTTTTTTTTTGCTTTGTTTAATTGAGGTTAAAGTTAGTTAAATTAAAATTTATGCTCAATATTTGGAATTTTCTTATGTATAATACTTCTTTGCATTTTAATTGTATTTTTACCTATCTATAATTTTAAGTGAATAAGGTTTCTAGTTTCCGTTTAGATAAATTTGGATTAAAATTATCTTTTTTGAATAACTGTCATTCATCACCATTTTTAATTATTTGCATTTTTATGTCATTTCAAATGTACTATTCAAATATTTAACTCTCCATAGGTCGAAAACTCTCCCTTTCAATCTGTTTTTGAAAAAAGATCCAGCTTGATTGAAAATAAAGCGAAGGTATGTGTTTCTCAAGGTATGTGTTTGCTTGTTGATGGTAATATTTCTAAAATCCAATTTTGTATGATAACGTTTGTGGTAGTTCCTTTACGATTGCTTTAGATCAGTAGTACTGTGCCACTTAAATTTTTAAATAGCCTCCAAATTATAGTCAAAACTTTTTTTTAATAAAAAAAAGGATTTCTTTTGTTTAAATTATTTTCAAAGTGATCTTAAATATTGGCCTAGTTGTAGCATGTAAATTTGTTTGAAACTATTGCAGTAGTGGACAATTCTTTTTTTCCCTCCCCCCCCCCCCCCCCCCCCCGCACACACACACAGAGAAACTTATTTTTTCAGAGAAGTTTAACCATATTTAATGGATGTATTAATTACTTGAGTAGTCATTCGTTTTTTTAATAGTATTTTTTCTTTGAAATATATTTATTATATCGTATAAAATCTATAATTTGAAATTTTCTTTTACAGTTTTGCTTGTATAATAACAATAACCCTAGTTTAGAAATCCATTCATTCTTATGTGTACCATTGTTTGATTCAAATGCTGGAGGGAGAATTTACAGCTTGCTCTGCCTCTTAAACAAAAAGAAGTAAGGTTATAAATAAATAATTTTAAAATGCTTGAACAACTTATCACATGTATATTTAATAACCAAATTTGTTAAAAAAAAAGCTTACACATTTCTTATCATGACATAGATGTTATAGTATCAGACTTTATTATTTCAATTTGTTGAAGTAAAAAAAAAAGTTATTATTTCCTTATTTTAATCTATTGATACCCTATACTAATACATTAGATGTAAAATATGGTAATATGTGGTGTTAAGATTATCTTATATATCTATAATTTATTAATATTAAAATTGCATGCATTTGTTTTGTTATATGTAAGGTTCAGTTTTGAGAAACTTGATTATTATAAACTATTTTTTTCTTTCTAATTTTAAGTTTTAAATGATATCAAACTCAGTAAAATGTGTATGGCACTGGTTTCTTTTGGTTTTTTTTTTAAAATTCACTTACCATTGCTTTAAAAAGTTCTGTTTCACTATTACCTCTTAAGCTCATATGAAAAACTATTTGCCATATGTTTTAGTTATACACCTAAAGATCTTGAATTTGTTGAAAGTTGGGCAAAATACCTGTCACCACTTTTGCTGCACACTCGCAAATATGAAGAAGAAAAGAAAATTCGAAAGCAGAGTCAGGTACTTACACTCCATTAACGTATTTTTTAGTTTTTATCATATAATTTCTAGTCATTAAAAATGAAGGGTCTAGTTACAAAACTCACTTCTCCAAATTATAATTAAGATATCCTGTCAGTTTATTGGCATCTTTTGTTGATCCTAAATTGAATTGGATGAAGTCTCCAATGGACAGACCCTATATATCTTAGTTAAACATTGGAGAACATGAGTTTTGCAAGTAAACTTTTTAATTATAACTATTACTCATGACATAATCAAAGACAGTATGGTATTTTCTTGTTAAAACTAAGTTTTAAACTGATTATTAAGACTTTTAAAACTGTTATAAACAAACTATATTTTCAAATACTTATTATTCAAAAATAATTTTTGATTATTTTTATCAGGCTTTGCTGCAAGTTATTAAAACCCTTCTGGTTCAGATTGGTGAGTGTTGTATTTTGCATCAATTATTTTTTAAAAAAAAAAATCTGCCCTTGAAAGGATAACAATTTTTCATCGTTTAGATATGATTTTTCTTTCACTTAGATAATGTAAACTTGCTTTTGAAAGAAGTGATGACTGAAGCCAGAAGACTAACTGGAGCTGAAAGGTTGTGTATAATGAACAACTTTGTTGACATCAATGTCTAATGATTTGCATTTCGGTAATTTAACTATTTTATCCTGTTATGATAGTGAAGAATTAAGCTATGAAGAGGTTTTATATTTCAAGTTTTGTTAAATTATTTAATATTTTTTTATAAACAATATATTTTTTGTTTTAACCATAATTTTACTGTAAGTTATTAACTGCAAAAATAAATGAATAAAAAAATAAAATAGATTGAAAGCATTTTAAACGGTACACATTTTCATTTTGTTATGAAACATTATTTTAAACTGTAATTATAAATCATAAATTTTCATGTTTTAGCTATAAATTGTCAATTTGGCTAAATCATTATGATTAGTTGAAAAAATAGTTTTGACATGATTTATTGCTTTAATTTTTTTTTGCTGCTTTGAAAACTAGATTCTGACTCAATATATGTTTATAATATTGTTAAACTTTAAATTAAAAAATATTACATTAAAATTATATTTTTTTAATATTTATCTAACAGATGTTCACTATTTCTTCTTGATAAAGAAGAGAATGAATTGGTAGCAAAAGTCTTTGATGGAAATGATACAGAAAATGGATCTGGTGTGGGTTTCAGTTTGCTTATCTGATCAAATGTAATTTAGTGTTCAAAACTGTTTAGTATTCTAACTGTTAACTTTTAATGAAATCTTTTACAGAATGCTAAAGATATCTCTATCCCAGTATCGAAAGGTGTTGCAGGTCATGTAGCTACAACAGGTAAGTTAAATTGCGGAGTATTTTCAAAGAAATGAAACCAAATAGGTCTTTTTTTTACTAGACAACTTTTTAAAAAATCGATTGTATGTTGCATTAGCGAAAAATAATAAAATTATATAATTTTTATTTAAAATAAGCTATTAGTATTTTGCCAGTTTTTCGAGAATTACAGAATACATTTGTAAACTATAGTAAAATAAGGTGTATATTTTGAAAAACTAAACAAATGCAAACAATTTTTTTTTCTATGTATGTTAAGATAGATTCCAAAAACAAAGCTTTTTAAAATTTACTTAATGTAATTCTTGAAGCAAAATTAAATATTTTGATTTTTTTTTAAAAAACTAAGTTCAATTTAAATTTTATTCACAATGATGATTCTTTATAGAAAGATTTTCATTTTGATGTCACTTATGAAATTAATTTTGAATTATCAAACTAAGCTTTTACTACAAAATATTTTTTTACTTTGAAAAGCATTGCAAAAAAAATTATTGTAAGTTTAAGCTAAAAACATCAATATTACTTTTTTAAAAATTGCTTTGGATTCTTACTGTCTTAGTGATTTTTTCTACCTATGACATCATAGCTGTCAAATAAATAAGATTGGTATCTACAGTTTTCTTTGTTTGAAACAGTTTACTTTATTACAGTTATTTCTATTTACGTCAACATTGAACTACAATAGAATAAATTGGACCATTGTCTCTTTTAGTCCTCTGCACACTTTTTTTTTGTTTTAAAAAGTTTGGTTTGGAAACATTTAGAATTGTTACTTTCCATCAAAATCTTTTGCAAGTTGAGAATTTCTAAATTTTTTCTGTTAAATTACTTTTGTAGCATTCAAATGATGCATCATAATTGGAGTACAGAATGTGTAAAAATAAATAGCTTTTAAGGAAAATAATACAAGGGAAATACATAACTGGAATTCATTTTTACAAATGTTTTAAATTTAATTTGTTTAAAATTTTAGGAGAACTTTTAAATATCAACGATGCATATAAACATCCATTGTTTTATCGAAAGATTGATGATGCTACTGGCTTCAAAACGAGGTATGTTATTGATTACTCAAAGCCCCCGTTCTAAAATTGTATTTCTAAAAAGTTGACCAAAGATTTCTATTTTAAAAAACTACTACAGTATTATGTAGTATTGTGGAATGCTTGGTGCAAACAATTATTTTATTATATTTTTAAATGAAATTGTTTTATTTTTATTAAATACATTGTGTTAAACACATGCCTTCATGCTTTACCATTATTGCTAGTTATGTAGGCTAATAGCATAATATAAAAATAGAGAAAATCATAGGAGTTGTTTAATGTCAGGGTTTAGTTATAAGCATGGAAAAATCTGAAAAATCCAAACATATTTTGAAAATAAGAATAAGATTTGTTCTTTTTTATAAATGGCAATAAAATGTGGGCAAAATAGATTTAAGATATTTCTTTGATTTTTTTGTTGACTTTTTGCAACATAATTTATTTTCACAACTTTATTTTTTATGTATTTTGTTTGAGTTCTTTATCTTTAAAGATCTCAGGAAAAACATAGAAATGTCAAAGAATTTCCAACTCCTGTAAGAGAAGAAGTAAAGGGTATAGTTAAAAAATTCACTTTCTCCAAAGTATAACTCAGATAAAGAGGCCACTTTTAATAATGCTAAATACAATTGGACATCATCTATATACATAAAAGGCCACTTCCGTTTGTTTGTTTGTGTGTTTGTTTGTTTGTATAAGACCCGAGATCAAAAGAACCACGCAACAGATCGTCACGAAATTTGGCACAAAAATTCATCTCATCTCTGGAACATCTCATCTCTGGATCGGCTGAAAAAATTAAATAAAACTTTTAACGAAAACATTTAAAATTGAAAATGTTTATTTTATTCTGTTGCCATTACCTTCAAAAACTAAATTCATTATTTGAAAAATAATTGACATGTTTCAAGTGACGTAATTCCGCCAGTCTCCATTCCCCGATTTTATTGTGGGCTTATTTGATGATTTTTTCATTGATTTTCTGTTGACTGCATGTATATTTAAGCAATAAATGTATAGTTAAGCTATTACTGAACTATGATGGTTAATAAAGGCCATCGCACTAGAGCCGCATATTAGTGTTTTATGTATTTATTTTTTCGCTAAATACGTTGCCAAACTCGCCAAATTACTAACTAAATCTCGCCAAATGGGCAATTTCTTTTATAAATATTTATAATCTGGTCGGTTGTTCGATGGTCATTGTGTTAGAGCTGTAAAATGGGTGTGTTTGTAGCTATATCTATTTTCTCGCCAAATTATTTCCCAAAACGCGCCAAATGAGCTAAAAGCTTTTATGTATTTATGAGGGAATTGTGATGACATTTATGAGTGTATTTTATAGCGTATTTTTCATTTTGGAATTTTAAGGCAATGAAACAGGATTTTATACTTTATAACGAGCAGGAAAAATAACATAAGTTTATGATCATATAACAGATTACATGGTACACATATTTGGAACGATCATTCAATTATTGTACATATCTGCATTGATTTAGTACTGTATACATTTGCATTGAATTCTTAATTTTTCAGCATTTGTATTGAATTATGGTAGAAATTTGTACTGCTTATATTGTATTTATATCTGCAAAGTGTCAAAAAAAAGTTACTTAATTTATTATAGAACTCCCTTGAATTGCGTTAAAATAAATGTTTGAGACCCTTTTAAGATTTAGCCGTTTTTCCATTTTTAATTCTTACTGATTATTTTTTACTTAAATATGTATTCTTTTTAATTTGAGCTTCTTATCAAAGGTATTTTTGAAATTAATATTAATCGTTACTATATCCAAGTTGGGTAATTAAATGGAAAATTACTGGGTAATCTTCATATCTTATGTAACTAAAATGAGAGAAAAAAATAGTTAAATTGACTGTTAAATTATTTTTCCACCTCTACCCGTGCAACGTCGGGTATAACAGCTAGTTTCCAATAAAGGGACTGGCCCCTATATCTTAGTTATACTTTGGAGAATATGAGTTTTTCAAATACACCCTCAATTCTTGTATAGATTTTACTTTGCTATAGTTTGGTGTATAATGGGGCTGTCAAGTAAAATTTTCATGTGTAGAATTCTTTTTTATCTTGAATCAACACTAATATTATTATATTTTATTTTTTGATTTTAGGAACATTCTATGCTTTCCAATAAAAGATGATAATGGTAATAATAAGTTTTTCATTTTAATACTTTTTAATTGTTTAT
Organism: Oedothorax gibbosus; assembly: GCA_019343175.1. Classification (NCBI taxonomy): domain Eukaryota; kingdom Metazoa; phylum Arthropoda; class Arachnida; order Araneae; family Linyphiidae; genus Oedothorax; species Oedothorax gibbosus. Next base: position 116,494 of record JAFNEN010000811.1, read on the forward strand.
TCTTATAAAGATTTTTTTAAATTTTTTATTTGGTTTTAGGTGTTATTGGTGTTGCTGAATTGTGTAACAAGATTAGTGGTAGTCATTTTACACATTTTGATGAAGAAATTGCTAGTTCATTTTCAGTTTATTGTGCCATTTGTATAATGCATGTAAGTTTGTTTTTTATATTTCAAATTCAAAAAGATATCTTTAAATGTAAAAAGTGCATTTATAAGTAATCAGGCATTTGCAATGAAACTTTAATTAAAAAAAAATTCTTAGTGCCCATTTTATTTTTCTATAAATAAAAATATTAATATCCTAAATTATATTGTAAAAAAAAAACGTTATTAATTAGATTTAATGCTTTAATTTTTAATCTGACTTATGTTTTTAAAAGTAGTTTGGACCTTCTAATATTAACTCCGTATCATCAAATGCTCTTTTTAGGGTGATTTTAGTGAGAGTTTTAATTTACCTATCAAATTTATCAGTATTTTCTCAAACAATTTTGGTGCTAGACTAATAAAAAAATGTGCTTTAATTGATTCCTGATAAGAAAAGTATGTGTTCTCCACATTCCTGTAAATTGGAATTTAAACTAAAAAATGGTTAATTAAAAAAACAAGACACTAATTGCTTTAATGTACATATTTTATAGAGTTATTGTAATTCTTGTATATTAATTTAACTCTATATTAACACTTTCACGACGTAAGCTTTTTGTTGCCATGTAACATGTCATTGGAATAGCATTATCTAATCATTTCTTGTACGGCCGTATGGGGCGTTTTAGAAGTAAAAGGGTTAAAACCTTCGCAGATTGGTTTGTATTCAATCTTACTGTAGGCAAATTTTCATGATGTTTTTTTTATGTAGAACGAAAGTAAAAATGAATAATTTTTACAAAACAATAATTAATATTGTTCTAAAAGCAATTTTTTCACTGAAAGTAATGCTTTTTTTTTAATTGGGAAAAATGAAATTCAGGAATAAGTATCCTGAAACTGTTTTGGGATCAAAATTCTGTATTTTCAATATAACTTTTTTGTTTCAGTCACTTATGTGGAAGAAAGTTCGTGATGCACAATCTCGAAGCAGATTATCTAATGGTTTAATAATGCAATCAAAAGTAAGTACATTTTACTAGATTTGTATGTAAATTTATTTACTTTTATGTTGTAAAAATCGGTGTAGAAATAATACTTGCATTGTATGTTTATTTTTGTTACTAAAACACATAGTTATTTACCAACTTTAAAGTAATATAACTATTTGAATGTCTAATTTTCTTTCTTGGACATTTCTCAGAAATTCTTTGGACAGCATGCATGAGAATGGAAAACAAGGAATTCAAATCTATTATTATTATTCAATAAAACATCAAAATTTCACACTTATATTTGATATCAAATTTTGTTTCTTAATTATATATTTAATTCATGCTGGAAACTTAAATACCCAATGCTATTAAAGTAAACAGTTTGAATGAAATATATGTTATTTGTTTTCAGGTTTCGGAAGAAGAATTTTTACGAATAAGCAATGCAATATCTGGCTTAGATTGTATAAATGAAGAATTAAAAAGCTTCAAATTCATTCCAAGGCTTCTCACTGATAATGAAGCTGCACAAGTATGAGTCGTATTTTATTTGAATTTAGAAAATAATTTATTTAAATTGTTTTAAATATGTGTACTTATACTTTAAGGGGAAACAGACAAATAAACCCGTAACCTGACTGTCACGTTTTCCAGCAACGCATTTAATTAAAAAATTTTTTTTTTTATAACAAACTTATTTTAACATTTTAAGTATGGATAGGTCATTTATAATTGTCTGCTACAGATAAGAATTTTTGTCATGCATTTGGCAGTTTTCATAGTTTTGAAGTATTCCTGATTTTTTTTTTCATTTTATACCTCTACTTTTTATGTTTTTAAAAAAAAAAAAAATTTAGTTTAGTTATATTTTCATTGAAATGTTAACTTTGATATAAAATTAATAAAACTTTAAATCTGATACATTTTTTAATGAAAACTGAGTTAAAAGCTTTATGTTTTAATTAACAGACAACTTTAGGTATGTTTGAGGACCTGGAATTTACAAATGTGTGGAGACTGCGCAAGAAAACATTAATAAGGTGAATTTTATAATTTGACATTGATTGGTATTTATGAAGGATAAAATGTAATTACAAAATCTGAAATATTTTAGTTTTATTGAGATAAAAAGTAAAATGCAATAAAATAATCAGCAAAGCATTAAAATATTTAATTTGAAGTTTGGCGGCTGAGTAGTTACAACACAGGCCATCTATACCAAAATCTATAGATTCAAATCTCACTTCTGGCAGGAATAATTCACTTTAAGGGAGGTCTTGGGTTAGCAAAGTCAGGCTCGTAACGCTCTTAAACAAACTAATTTAATGCACTTGAATTCTTAATTTTATTTATAATATAATTTTTTAGTTACAAATAGCATTATTGATTATTTCAATACATCCCTATATATCTTAATTTTATTTTCTTTTTAACCTATAGGTTCATTATAACTGTAAAGCAAGGTTATCGTGATCCACCATATCATAATTGGAAACATGGCTTTTCAGTTGCTCATTTTTCCTATTTGCTACTTAAAAATCTTAATTTAATGGGTAATCAACTGAGGTAAGAAATTGTTTTACTTTCTTCCATATATACATAGCATCGATTTATAAAATTTATTAATATGATTCCTCTAATACTTTTTTCTTCTGTATATTTTTGTGTTAGCCTAATTTTTTTCCTAGAGCATGTTTTTTTTTATTTGTTCAAAATTGATTTTCCTCTGAACTAGGTTCATATTAAAAGGAATACAAAAGTTGGTTTTTCCAACATGATTAGCTTTAATTTTCGTTGCAATAAGAATTTTTCTGTGTACAAACTTATTTTTTACAAACTATTTTTGACTACAACAGCTAATTTTTTTTCAATGAACCGAATAAATAAAGTGAAATACTTATATATATATAAAGTATTAGTATTTTTTAAATTTTAATTGCTGTTAACTATTATACATTTAAAAAATTCCTCTTCAATATTTGAAACTCTTTAAAATTTGTTTTTTAAATTGAAAAAACAACACATTTTAACTTTTAGTTTGAAATGTTTACTCATAACAGCTTATTGAAAGAATTTCATCTAATTGTTAAAAGATTTTATGAAATTTAGCTGTATTTATAAAATACATTTTTCTACATTATTCAGATAACAATACAGTCCACTCTCTCTTCTCAGTACAATTTTGCCAAAAACCTGTTGGATTACCGAAAGCGCTGAATCAAAAAGTGTGGTTGGCGGGTTATAAAATACAGTAGAGCCTTGATTATCCGTCCCTCTTTTATCCGGAACTCTCTGTTACCGACTATACCTAACGTAAAACGTCCAACGTAAAAAACATTGTCCAACAAGATCATTCTCAGTTGTTCACAAAAAAAAGTTTTAGAAGTCTATGGCGATTCTAAAGTGTGGAATCTCCGGCGATTCTGAAATTGGGAAGTTACGGTGTTTAATTTAGGTTAATTAGTTTGAATTAGCGTCGCACTAAAGCTACACAAGGGCTATTGGCGACGGGCGGCATAATTTAGAAGCCAAGACACTGTTTATGAAATTTGGAAATTCTTAATTTGTGTTCTGCGGACTTTCAGCACTCCTCTGTACAAAAAGTTTTACTTTTAAATGAAAATTATCTAATTTCCGGATTTTTTCAATTATCCGACCTGCCTCCTTTCCCAATTAGATAGGATGACTTATGACATGACTTGAGTGGGGCGGCCCGTCAGGGCCAAGCCCCGCGACCATTGGTTTATTGTACTAACCCCATCGTTTAACCTTGAAGCAGGCCGATTGCTGAAATGAACCTCAGAATATCCCTGATTGGTAAGTTATCAACCTCCCAGGCATCGATACAATGGTACCCAAGATACTCAAATCTTTGTGCAGAGTAGTTGTCACATTCGCAGAGAACGTGAAACGAACTTTCCTCAACCTGTTGACAAGCCCTACAAAGAGGGTCATCTTTCACACCCATTATACTCAGATGTCTATTGAGAGCACAGTGACCTGTTCGTAAACCAATAGCTGCACGAATCTCTTTCCTGCTAAGGCTAAGTAACTCCTTGGCTCTCCGCCATGGAGCACTCTGATTAAGCTTCCTAGCCTGCCTTTGATCGGCTGCCATTTGCCAATTTGTAAGATCATAGGCCTGGAACAGCTGTCTTATGGTCTTTCTAACAGAATTATGTGGAAGACCTAGCACAGGCTCAGGCCCTATGAAAGGGGTCATAGATCCCGCTTTTGCCAAAATATCAGCCGTTTCGTTTCCTTCAATCCCTCTGTGCTCGGGTACCCAAAATAAGGACACTTTATTAAGGCGAGCCAAACTTAAGGATAGGATAATCGAGGTTCTACTGTACGTCACACTACATTGTGGCTGTCCGATGTCCATGTATTATCTATCTTCTTCGCAGCTATTGGTAGAGAGTGCTTCAGTTATTGATGCTTCCGGATCTTTCCTGGAAGTTTATTTTAGATCCTTTTTCAAAGCTTTTTTTACCCAACACATTTTTGAATCATAAGTTGTTTCCTCTTAATTTGCCTAAAACCATTGTTTGTAGTTTAATCAGACTTTCCAGTTCATAAAACATATATTATCCAAGGCTTTCTGTGTATAGTAGGGGACTACAGATTAGTGGCAGATGGAAAAGAGAGTGTGGACTGTACTGCAGTACATAACTCCCAGTTAAAATGGTCTAGTAATTTTTCTAATTTCCTTAGCCTTTTAGAAAGCCTGTCTCTTTTTGTTGCATGTCTCTGCCATGATTTAGATCATCGAGGTACAACAAGTTCATTTCAAGTTACATCTGTAAGTTTATAATATGAATTTCTCTTTATTTAGTTTCATCTGTAAAAAATAAATGTCCTTATACTTGTTTCTATAATGCCCCATGCCTATAATAAAAAATAAAGGAAATAAATGTACTTTATTGTATTTTTTCATTTATATAGAAATCTGTGCTTGCTGCTTTATACAGTTCTGAAGGATCTGTTTTAGAGGTACAATTTTATTTATATAAATTTTGTTGGATACACATTTTTTTCAATAAAATTAACTTAGAAAACATGCAAAATCGCTTAAAATTATTGATGTTTTACATGATTTCCTTGATAATACAAATTATATAATTTGCATTTTTTGCAGTGTTAGTATTTTTTAAAAATATCTTTTTTTATAGAGGCACCATTTTGCACAGACCATGGCTATTCTGCATACAGAAGGTTGTAATATATTTGAAAACTTGTCTGAACAGGTATTAGCATTCATGACAATAGTTTTGAAAATTTTTATGACCTAAATGCTGGGCATATGTAAAATTTAATTTGTTCAATAGTTAAGTATTTTCTGTATTTATTTTTTAATTTAGAAATTGATTGATTTCTTTAAAAAAAAATAGAAAGGTAAATAATACATTAGGCAATTTCAAATATGCTAACATTATAATATCTGTAATTAAACATTAAATTATTGTAATAAATTTTAATTAAATAGTATAATCACATATTTTTATATGTTTACTAAACTGTGAAAATTACATATTAGTGATAGTTGTACATTTAAACTTTCATAAATTTTAAGTTTGTAGTAGTAAAGTTATTAATGATTTTTACAGGAGTATAAAAAGTGTATGGACTATATCAGAGATATAATATTAGCAACAGACTTAGCACATCATTTTAGAATTATCAAGGATATAAAACAAATTTTAGAAAGTAAGGAAATGGATACCAATTCAATATGTTATATATTAATATGTTTATTTTATATTTATTAATTTTAGCTTCCACACTACGTTTATAACGTAAAAAGTGGAAGGTATTATAATCGTTTAGTCCGTCTGTTTGTCCCCCACTTTCATAACCCAAACTACAAATGCTACGGACAAGTATGATACGTCAAAAAATTCAGCGTATCGAAATTAGAATACATTGAAAATTTCAGAGAAGAATTTGAATCCGAAGTACTTCAATTATTTAAAAAACTGCAACATTTAATGCTCATTTAAAAAGCATAGGAAGCCATTTTTATTAAAATTAAATCACCATTGCCATTTGCAACAATCGCTCGAGAAACTTTAATTCTTTTAGACAATAAATTAAAATAAATTTATTTTTGCGACATCGATCAGTTTGAAATGTTGTCAAATATATTTCACTACGAGATTCTTTGTATGTTGATATGAATGTTTTCATTCTATTTTAATTTAAAAGCGAAGAATATTGCATATTTATTCTTTGAAAAATAAATTAATTTTTGCAAACGATAAGTAATAATTATTGAATTCTCAAAATAAAATAAATGAAACCAGCCAAATTTGACGTGTAAATGTTTAATATAGAATTAATGATGTGTTTGGCGCATTTTTACCTGTTAAATACAACTGTTGTGTGGAAGCGGGTTAAGTGACAGATGCTGTTACAAATCAACTTGTTTTAATATTATATTATTTACTAATAATGTTGAAAATATTTCTGTATTTTGATAATCATTACATTTGACTATACATAAACCTTTAAAACAGTATAGATACTTTGAATGGCTTAATATAAATATATTAAAATAATTGTAATACATTTTTTAATTTTAGCGATATTATCTGTATCATGAAACCCAATTCATGCTAATTTACATTTAAATTGTGTAGTTTCAAAACTCAATTCTTCAAAGTATAACTAAGATATAGGGCCTCTTTTGACAATTAATGGACGAGACCCTATATCTTAGTTATACTTTGAAGAATGTGAGTTTTTCAACTACACCCTTCATTTCTTATATGCTATTTAGTTTAGACTACATATTATATTTATCTTTACTATTAAGTACATCTAAATTGAATATATTTTTTCATGAAGCATTGCATTTTCATTATGATTTTAATATTATCATTTATATCTGTAAAATACTGATTGACGTAATGCCATTATTGATGCATGTAAAGCTTCAACTAATTTCAATGCCTTTAGGTGGATATGACAGTTCTAACTCTGAACACCACAGTATCCTGTTGTGCCTTATTGTTACATCTTGTGATTTATCGGACCAAACAAAAAATTGGACTAATACCAAAGAAATTGCAGTATGTATAGAGATCCTTGTATTAGATAAACAATTGTTATCCAAACTAATCTACTCTGTTTTGAAAAGTATGTTTAATTTGTGAAATTTCCTGATAAATATGTTTCTATATAGAGAACCTGTTTGGTATGAAAATTCATTGATATTTTATTTTTTGTTTGTGATAAATTATTATTATTAATAATATATTATTATTATTATTAATTTATTATGACACACAGTCTAACAGGTTTTCACCCAATTGCAAGACTAGAGATAGGTACAATTGCAACCAAATCTTCCCTGGGAACCAAACTCGGATCTCCAGCACGGGGGCGATTATAACCAAAGTGTTTTTATTAAAACGCTGAATAATATTTAAATCATTCATATTTAATGCTACATAACTTATGCCAATAAAAATTAAATGGAAATTTTCTGTGCTAAAATATCTGTAAAGATATTAGTTCTTTGTGAAGTATTTTCCATCAGTTGTTTGAATAACTGTGATGGGGAAATGTTTTCTTAAATTTATTTGGGTTGAAATCTTATGAAATACTTAAAAATTCCAAATTTAATATTATAATACTTTGATATTTTTCATTGGTAGTTTTCTTCTGAACATATAATAGTTTTACACCAATATCTAATTTTTAATCTTCAGTATTGTATTTTTAGAAAAATAGTTGTATTTTATCAATAAATATACACTTTTTATATTGCTTACATCTAAACCAATGCATATGAAAGCCTACATTTATCCCTGTATTTCAGAAACTGATATACAGAGAGTTCTTCTCACAAGGCGATCTAGAGAAAGCCATGGGTGTAAAACCAAGTGAAATGATGGATAGGGAGAAGGCTCGAATACCTAGACTACAGATAAACTTTCTGGAGCAAGTTGTCCAGCCAGTTTATCAGTGAGTTAAATTAACTGGTTTCTTAAGTTTAAGTATTTTACCTATAATTTTTGGTATAAAAATATTCTTACTAATTGGAAGTTTTATAAGATTTTTCATTTATAAGTTTGTTGTTTTCAGTATGGAAGTTGATGTGAAATTTTTAATGTTTATCTCTTCTTTAACGGTAGCTTTCCTGAAACCATTATTTTTCTCTTATTATTTTTAAATATATATCACCTTGTCCTTAATCAAACTGAGATATGAATTAAAGAAATGCAATCTTGATTTATATTATGTAATGCCCTTTTAATATTTGTGTGCTGATGTCATGTCATAGAGGGTATAAGATACTCTTAATCTAAAAGGTTTGGTTCTTGTCCTAACTATCCTATATACAAATCACAAAGAAAAAAAAACATACCAATAAATAATGCATTTTATATTGGACTGGAGTGGGTTACATCTGCTGTGATTCTCCATATGATAAGTCCTGATTCTGCATATGATGATGTTGTGTTGGGATATAAGATTGCTTTGTGTGCCAGCTCATTTGTTGGCCTTGACCAAGATTCAAAATTACATTGCCTTTCCTCACACTGCTAATGCAACTAAAACCAAACATAATCATTACCTTCAAAATTAATTTTAATTCTGTCATGGTTCAAAGTCCTGACGCTGCTTACATTGTCACCATAATGCTGTGTTGGGATCCAGTTCATGTGTTGCCTTTGCCACTTGACTGCAGTTCTAAATTACGAGGCCACCACCGATAGTCCTTGGGTAGCTCTACTGCAACATAATTCAACCACCAAAAAATTAAACCATTAGAATATACCTCTTCTTAAAAAATATTACCAATGTTCAATTTTTCCCTGTTCATATCAAATTCTCACATTTTTTTGACTGAGGATCATACAGTATACTTAAATGTCGACTGTCTTGCATTCCAGACTTCTCTCTGGTTTTTTTCCACAACTGAATCACCTAGTTGACGTCATTGTCCAGCATGAGAAACAATGGGAGAGAGTTGAAAAAGTGTTTGAGGAAAGCTTGCACAAAAGCAACGTGTCACCCTTGGACTTTTTGGATGATGACCGTGTTGATGCAGCTGCAATGTCTGTCTGATTCTGATGGTGTTTCACGCTATCAGAACTCCAGGACTTTTGGGGAAAGGAAGTTATATTTTATGTACATAGGAATTTTTATCTCTGTTTTATGAATCAAATAAGTTTATTGAAGAAATATGGTCTCAAATTAATTGAGAAATCTTATTCTAGACAGATTAATGTGTTTAAGATTTGTCTTAGGATTTATTCATTTGTTTATCTTTGTTTTAAAGAGATATAACTGCTTTTTTGGAAATTGGTGAAGATGTACATCGGCATATATTAAAGCATTTAGTATAGTTTAGTAGATAGTTGAAAATCTACATAACATGAGAAAGCAAGGGAAGGCCGTAAGCAGATACCCAGGATTTGCAGATTTTGGGTCATAGATATATATATTTTTGGATTTTGTTTTAAAATAAGCAGTTAAATAATACATAAATATTATCTTAAGCATTTAGATAATAAAAGAGTTTTATTTAGGCTTATTAATTAAAACTCCTTAATCCTTTTCTGTAAGTTTCAGCAGACAAACAAAAAAAACCTTGTGGAGAACCTTGTGGAGAAATTATGATTTTCGGTTGATTAAATTTTAGTTCGTCATTGTAATTTTTTTTATTCTCATCTATTTCTTGCATATATTATTTTATCAATTTATGTTGATATCTAGATTAAAACATTATAGTTGCTTATGCTAAAACTAAATATACACATAGTTTGTGATTAATATTATGCTCAATCATATGCTTTCTGTAATAATAAAATGCTCAAAACTATAACTGATAAGGTATTAAAATTTCTAAGTTGCAGTGTCCATATTAAATTACAAGATACAAGGTTTAATAAATTACCATCGAAGCGGGTATCTTTGGCCATGGAGGGTAATTTTAGTCCATGCGTCGGAAAAGGAAACATTGCCTTTCATTTCAAGTAAAAAAGATAATCATTGTAATTTTGGCTATACTACAAATGATGTTTGTATTCTTACAAAAATTTAATGACAAAAATCTATTTCTTCCTACTTTTGTCTGGAACACCTATAAAAATATTGAAAATAGCTAAATAAAACACTATATTATTTTTTTATTTATGTGGGGAGGAATATTACACCATTTGTTTCCATCTAAGTTGAATACTTTTTATGCTATATTTAATCATTGGTCACTGGGAAACTTTTGCAGATGAATCTGGGTAAATTTGATCCAAGATGTAAATAGTTCTTTATGGAACTTTGCAATTTCAAAAATGTATGTAAAAGTGTATTCTGTTTAACTATTTTTGAAGAAGTCTTACTTTAATTACTCATTTTTTAGATGATTTTTTAAAAAAAATTAAACGATTTTAAACTTGATAAAGATAAAATGCAAGAAGCGTACAACATTCAAATTCGCTAATGTGGAAATGTAAACATTTATATAATTCCTAATTATGAATATATTATTTTTTTCCTTTTATAATAAAATCGTTTGCTTTTTATAAAAATATTTGTTATTAAAAATATTGCTTCCAAAAATAAGTTATTTTCCCTTATTAAAATTGAAGTTTAATTTTCTTTTAAGAGACAATACTGGTATTCATAGTGTAATGTCATTCTACAATGCACTGCGATGTAAATGTTAAGTTATATACCATTTTAATAACTATGTATCTTATAGCCTTGTTAGTTTTATGTTTAAACGTTTTAATATTACTATGTAATTGGGTAACATAGCCTTTAAGGATGTTAAAAAGTATGTTTCTTACGTATTTCTTGCTTGGACCAAAGTTACCTGCCCGGATCCTAACACCGTCCTAATTTTTTAAACCAACACCAATTTTTTTAAAAAATTTATATAATTCTACAAAAATGCTTGGAAATTATTCCTAAAAGTACAATACTTAGAATGCATTATGATTTATGTGTTTAAATCATTTTCGTAGTTTAATTTTTCTTCTTTTGTAAAAAAAACCTATGATTTCGGACCAAAGTTACCCGCACGGACGGTATGTAACTTAATTATTTTCAGATTATTGGTGCTAAATAAATATAAATAATTTAATGGTTACATATTTTTTTTCAATATACATATTATAGTAACATCTTAATGCAGTAAACTTTGTTAAATCAGTTTTTTCAAAAGTTTTTTTTAAATATTGGTGCAATTAGCAATTGAAATTAAAACTTATTTTTTGTACTAAAACCACAAAATTAATATTGTATTGATGTTCAACAGAATTATTTGGATAAATATAAACTGCTTTCATTAAATAATGCTTTCATTTACCAAAATATGTATGGTCTTCTATAAAAGTACAAATTATCCCTTGTTATAAACCTTTCCTTTGGTGTTTGTATTTTATTATTTTCATTTACTTTTCGCTTAAATAATATTCAGGATATACTATATTAATTTTCTGTATTTGAAGTTTACCTAATTAAAATGCATTTGAGTAAATATTTTCTTTTTTAGCAAAAAAACTACATAATTTCTATTATCAAATTGCTAATATCTACTTAATTTACAATTATATGGTTTTATATGCAAAGAGTATAATTGTTTTAGTTAACATTTCTTGTATAGAAGATTCATAAGTAGGTAATTATTTCATACCTTCGCTATATCACTTAATGTATTCGTTTTTATTCATAAGACATGTAACAATTTTAAGCATTGCATTAGAAATTAATTTAAAACTATAGGTAGTTGATTTACAAATATCTTAGTTTATAAACTCATGGTTTTATTTTTATTGTCTACATATCTATATTTTCATCTTGCACTTCATTGTCAAAAAGATAAAGAATTATTCAAAAACCTAGATTTCATGTCCACTAGTTTGTATAAAGAAATACACCTTGTGAATAATTTTATTTGTTAGTTCTTATTCAAGAACTACTCATTAGCTAATGCAATAAATAAAAAAGTTTTTGAAAACTGTTGTTTTTTTAAATATATATATTTTTTACTAGAATCAGTATAATCTATACTATTTATGTGTAACTTCAGTCTGAAATCTATGTCTGAACCATGAATTGTAAAGATATAGGAAATATAGTAAAACATGCAAAATGGAACAGGTACGTTATTTATCTACTTTAAAAGTTACTTCAAACTTCTGTTCGAAGGTTTTGATTTTTTTTCAAGTCTATCTCATAATCTTATCATGGGAAAGGTTGTGCTTGTTTTTCATGGGAACTCAAAGCAGTAATTTCGCTTTTCCCGAAATTTTAAATATCCATTGTGGGTCTTGCCAGATAATTAAGTATAAGCATTTATGGGTACACATTAATTTGTAAACTTGTTTTTTGAATACTATTGACTGTTTTATAAATTTATTTAAAATGTTCATTTGATTTTTAATGCTTGATCAGATTTACTCAACTCGATTTAATTGCTTTTTAAAAATGGAAATAAATGACTATAATATCCTGATGGGTTGCTGACCAGTGGATTGAAGATCAATCAACACAAGAAAAGTTTACAAGCCACTGCTATTAAGGGTACACCTGTGCCACACAGAGGTATTTATTTGAATAATTGTAATATAGATTAAGTATAGCGGTTAATTTTCAAAAATAAACTCATTTCCATAGGAACATATAATGTACTTTATTGCCTTCAGAATGCTTAAAAAATAACTTTGTCTTTTTAGTATAGAATTTTTCACATAATTAAATTGGCTGAATGAAAATATATATTTTTTGGACTTGGAAGCATATTTACGTATGAAGCATACAATGTACATGTTACATACAGTGTAGCATACATATTTCTATGTATGTAGCATACAAAATGAATGGAGTGGTGATGTTTTGATTATTAGTCACAGTTAAATATGATTTCTAAGTGTATTTTATAAATACACATTTACTTGATGTACATTCATTAAATGATTTATAAAAACTGTTAAATTAAATATCTTACACCCTCTCCCCATTTTTGAAAACTTCACTACCATATTTTACTTATTTTTATTACTGTCATTATTTTGTATTTTTTAAAAATGGAAACTAATTTGTGAAAACTAATTTTAAAGAACATATTTTTTATTGCAATACTGCTTAGATATATTATTAGTCAATAAATTATAGAATCGAAAATTAACTTAATTATTTATCCCTCCATTAAAAAACAATTTAAATGCAATGTTTAATATTATGACATTCTTTAGTTACTAAATTAGCCTTACTCATACAAATTTAAAAATCCCATCCTTCTCATTTCATTAAATCCAATATAAAAGACATTTTATTCTGAAATAAAAAATATTATGCATTATGTTTAAAACAGCAATAATATTTAACATAAATCCTCAAATTCTTGTTGAACTTGTAACAGTTCTGTTAATTCTCGCCGTACTTACGCAGTACGATGTTGCTCTTAAAAGTTGCTTCGGGTGCCTACTTAGGCAACGGCTCGCCACTTGACTGGGGTTCTAAATTACACTGAAGAGCCAAAATAACTGGTATAGGCATACATCTGCGTATAAAGGTGTATAAAACCAATCGAAGTTCGTCGCTATGTTCAGCAGCGTCTATGTGCTGCTATCATGACAGGTTATGATAATGAAGGGATTTTGAAAGTATCGGGGGTTGAGAAATGGAATGCCATATCCATGCATCTCCGAGGTGGAGATGAATTTTGGATTTTCACTTACGACAATTTCACGAGTGTACCATGAATATCGATAATCCAGTAAAACATTAAAACTACGACACAGTTGCGGCCTAAAAAAGATCATGCAAAAACGATCATCGACGACGGACGAAAATCATTAAACATGATATATTGCGGATACGTGATATATACGGCTCCAGAAGCCCATATCGGTGAATATTCATTAAATGGTTAACAAGTCGACACTTGTACAACATAGAATCGACATAGACGTTTATCACATTTAATGATCATCAGTTGTCAGTGGACCCGGCTTTGCACGATGTTTTTAAGGTCAAAGCCATGTCGTAGATTTGTTTTACTGGATTATCGATATTCATGGTACACTCGTGAAATTGTCGTAGGTAAAAATCCAAAATTCATCTCCACCTCGGAGATGCATGGATATGGAATTCAATTTCTCAACCTCCGATACTTTCAAAATCCCTTCAATTTTCATAACCTGTCATGATAGCAACACATAGACGCTGCTGAACATAGCGACAAACTTCGATTGGTTTTATACACCTTTATTCGAAGATGTATATGCCTATACCAGTTATTTTGGCTCTTCAGTGTATGACGCCCGTCGCCAACAGCCTCGTGTAGCTCTAATTCAACACAACTCGCGGTGCCGAAGGACCGCAATGGAAATGTTAAGTCAATTGAATCTTTCACATACGGCAGAAGCTCCGTGCTTACGGTTTGGTTTTACCTGCGGTTTTCAAACAAATATGAAATGAATTTGGAAGTGTGGAAAAATTTGCTGCTGCACATTGCCATGCCACTGCAGCTAAGTTTGTTTAAAATTAGCACCTTTAGTCGGAATTTCGAAGACCTTGTCTGAAATGGATTTCTTTTACTATATGATCTACCGCGGTCATACGGATCACAAAAATGAAAAAATTGAGCATCTTGAAGAATTTTTTTAGAGAGTTTTCTTTAATTAATATTTTAAATAAATCATTTTTTTTTATGGAACTATTGCATTTTTGAAATTTTAGATACTTTATAAGATTGCCTGAAAATACAAAACCTAAAAATTAAACAATTGGTTAATTTTATCATAAATAAATTCATTAATATATTTTACCGCTTAGTGTCGCAACTGTTCTAAGACATAAAGTAACTGAAAATAGTTATATATAAAAGTTTATATAACTGATTCTAGTTCTACCTTCAGGATATAAAAAAAACGTAATTACAATTTAATCTTAGACATATAAAATAATTTTAAAGCAAAATTTGGTAGTTCAAAACTTTATTTAAAAAGTGAAAATTTCAAAAAAAAGTTGATGTCCGGTATACCGCCGAACGCCAGGTCTGATGGGGTTAATATAACTACTTGATTAAATATTATAAAAACTACAGCCAATACCTTAAGTACGGTTTTCTCTTTGATCGCATGAGAAAGGTCCAATTGAGTTAACATTGCCATTGCAATCATCCTACACCGTTATTACCGCGGGAATTACCGGAATCATTGCATGTGAAACGAGCCAATATGGTTTTTTGGCCTTTACGAAATCCGTTTATTCTGCGGTCGATACTTGACAGCCATTTCATTCTTGAACCGCAAGAACTGCTTGCGATTGATGATGTTCTGCCGCTCCCTCCAGGCACCCCTTCCACGCTTCTTCTGCACTCCCCTGTGTACTGCAAAGGCGGGGTTCAGGACCCACAGTTCGAATCCAGCTAGATGCATTTCGAAGACCTGTAAGAATAAGTTTGGTTTTTAAGAGCATGAAAACAGGTCCCGATCCACTGATTTAGAATTGAGTGTAAGGGAAGCACATAGTTTAGATCCTATCCCTACAATTAACAAGCAGGGCAATTAACACTTTGCGTTCGGATGTATATTCTTAAAAACAGCCTATTAACGAATATAATAATTTTAAAAAAAGAAAGAAAAATAACTAGTGACAACAATTTCGTGCAACTATAAAAAGAAAAACGATATGCCCAACCAAAACTGGAATATTTTGGTTTGTAAATCTTTTTAATTGTACTGTATACTATTATTATTACATGACATCATAAAAAATATGTCAAAATTGTTATAAATTTATATTTTGTGAGTTTGAATCGCCACAAATAATGGCTGATGCATTAATATTGATTAAATATGGAAACAAAAATGTAAGCTTACCTTATATTTCTGAATTAATGTATAGTTCTTAAAATACTTATCAAGTGTTACTAGTACAATATGTAAATGAAAGTGAAATATAAAATTTAAATTATATCTTTGTCAACTAATACTGTAAAAGGACGCATCACTTTTTTTTACAGTATTCATACATGAGTTATCAGACTGTGAAAAAAGCTATCTATAATTTCCGTCACGTTTATAATTAAACTTATTATGTCTACCGAGAGGTTACTTAATTTCACTGTCCAGTGAACAAAGTGTGTTAAATGTATGCCCGTCAGTAAAAGTCATTACTATTTCATTTTTATTTTATATTAAGCAAACAGCTAATTATGTTAAAAGCCATAAAATGCAAACATTAACTTTTGAATGCCTCCCGAAGTTGCATTCCATGTATAAATTTTAATATTTGATGTCAAATGCTTTTGAAAGATTAAGGTAATAAATTTTGCTTTCTAAAGAGACATACATTGCGCTGTTAATTTCGTCCGTTGCATTCTGAAATTGCCAACATCTCATCATTTACATACGTCCTGAACTCACCAAGTTGAAAGGTAATGTTTGTTTTAGTTTTTTGATATTTCTTTTTTTTAATTACCCCTGATTGATGATGCTTTTAAATTTAATAAGTACACTTTCATTTGAAATAAAAAAGATAAAATAAAACATGTAACTAATGACTATAATTTTTTGTTGATATTTGTTTTATTTAATGATTATTAGTATGCGATTTATGCCAACTATAATTTATAACAAACAGGGGGTAATATGATTACCTCAACACGGTAAAATCTATAATACCAATTGGATTGTGCTTCATTTAACCATGATGGTAACCGTGTGTGTCCATAAAATGTACTACTTTTTAATTGTATTCAATAATTCTACAGTACAATATTATTTCACCACTGCAAACCATAAAAGAGGTATAAGGTGGAGATTCAATACCTACCGCGAAGAACTCGATTTTGTAGACGATATTGTTTTATTGTCATCGAGGTACTCCGATCTTGAGAATAAAACTTATTCAACACGTATGCCAATAGTGTTGGTCTAAACATAAATAAAAAGAAAAC
Source organism: Oedothorax gibbosus (assembly GCA_019343175.1). Taxonomy (NCBI): domain Eukaryota; kingdom Metazoa; phylum Arthropoda; class Arachnida; order Araneae; family Linyphiidae; genus Oedothorax; species Oedothorax gibbosus. The sequence goes on from JAFNEN010000811.1 coordinate 133,500, forward strand.
CCAAACAATGCGAATAAACGCAAAATCCCAAAGAAAACTAGATATTGACTAAGATGAAATTAGTAACATGGAAGAGTTTACATATCTCGGTTCAGTCCGTCCTCGACACAAATGGTTGCGCAGGCAGAGACTGATATCAGAAGTCGAATCATCAAGGCCAAAACAGCCTTTTATGGCCTCCAAAAAAATCTGGAAATCTTCAAACATCCAAAACAAAACAAAGATTAAAATCTACACAACAATAGTAAAAGCAATATTATTCTATGGTGCCGAACATGGTGCCTCAGAAAATCAGACATTCACAAATTAGAAGTTTTTCAACAGTTGTTTAAGAAAGATATTTAAAATTTTCTGGCCAATGAAAAGAAAATACGAGGATATAATAAAACAAGCTAACATCTCTACAATAGAAAAAGAAGTTTCGAAGAGAAGATTAAGATGGACTGGCCATGTACTCAGGATGCCCAGGGAGAAGCTACCAAATATCTCGATCTCTTGGGCTCCTGATGGAAAACGAAAAAGGGGAAGACCCAGAATAACATGGCAAAGGCAGCTACAAAAAGACATCAAGAATTAAAAATTATCCAGTTTTGGAGATGCCAGAACCCATGCCAAAGACCGTGGGCCTTGGAGAAGTAGGCTGGATGCCTTATGCGCAAGCGACTAGCGAGGCGTGAAGAGCTTAAGTAAGTACAATATTATTTTATTTGTGTCTTAGAGATGTGTTAAAAGACGATGCTGAAATTTGTTATTTTTCTAAAGTCAATACGCATGGAACACTTTTAGCTTATTTCTTATCTAAAGTAGGTATTGAGTGCATATCATGATATTAATATTTAAAACATTTCTTATTTAAATTGTGCGAATTTAACTTGATGAAGAATTAGTAGAATAATAGGTCCTATTTTTTACGACTTGACTAATTACTAGTTCCCTTTACATTTATAATATTTCATGAAACTTTTTTACAAACCTGAGTATTTCTAGTAAATCCATATCCTATAAATCGTTCATCATGCAAGGGCACGTTCCCTCTGGCGATGTAAAAAGGCTCGTAGAAAAATTCATAGTTAGTAATTTTATACGCCGCTTCGAGCTTTGGAGGATCTGGTATTTTCTCCCATTGCGTATGATTAGTTGCGTACTGGTTGTGAATAAAAACTTTAGCGTGGAACGGTTGGCTTTGCTTTTTTTGTATTCTGTCTAAAAGTTCCTCTTTATTTCTTGGAAGAGGCAGCTTCTCTGACATCTCGTACGTAGGCACCACATATACACACTTAGGACACAATCTCGCGGGATTGCTGAGGAAGACGTCCAAGTCTTGGGCAAGTTGAGGGACCGGCAGTATGTCAATGTCCGTCAAGAAGTGGAAGTCTGTTCTGACACCGCTCCGTGCCACATTCCTCAAATGGTTTTGAGGATGCAAGGCTTGTTGCCACCATCGCTTGAAAGTACCCGTTCGATACCTCATCAGGAGTGGCAATGCCTCATGGCCTCTGGAACAAGATGGCAGAGCCTGATGATCGTGGGCGTGGTCCCAGGCATTCGATTCGGATGGTGCCATGTCGCGATGGTAAAGAAAATGGAATGTTGCGTTGGTCCTAATGACCTGAGAGCACAGTCTGAGGTAGGCGATGTACACCTTGGCTATGTAGAAGTCCAGTCCGGGCACAAACACTGCTATGGACATCGGGGCTCTCCACGTGGCAGCCATTTCGAACAGCATGCTGAGTTTGTCCACGGAACACTGTGTCGTGAGCGTGACATAAGCAGAGTCCCCGTAGCTGCCGTAAGCATTGCCTACGACGACATTGTCGTGGATTATGTATGTGCGTTTGCTGTCTGTTCTGGAAGACGATTGATTGAAGTTGAAGACGGAGCTGGATAGGAGGTTGCCGATTAGCACTCCTCCGTCTTGTAGCGGAAGAATCTCGACTTTTTCGTGCGCGTTTATTTTCGAGATAAGTTGGTCTTTGCCCTTGGAGCTGCGGGAGATGAAGATCATTGCCAGTATGTTGCACAGGGTGAAGAGGGCTATGGCTGTGACATAAACGTAAAGTGACGATCGACTGCATATTAGGCGACAACGTTGCCGCATAATGTGCTGGAGCCTGAAAAATAAATAAGAATAATTAGTTTAGAATATTTAACTTGGGAAATACATCTGTGGATTAATTCACAAAATTTAAAATTCCTTAATCGGTTTGAATTACGGAGATACCAATGTAAACCTTTATTTTAATATATCGATCAATATTAATGCGATGTAATGCATATATTTCATTATGCAGCTCGAATAGCTAATTGAAACCTTAATGAATTGTTTTTAGATCTAAGTAGATATATAATACTGATAAGAGTATTTTTTATTTCTAGGGTGTTGTTTTGGACAAAATAAAATCTATATAAATATATAATGTTTAATTTTATTTGTATTGTCCAATTTCTTTGAATAGGAAAAATATTGGACATAAAAAAGGAATTTCTTCTTTAAAAATAATAATAACTATATAGTACAATATTTTATGTTAGCTTATACGTAGCATAAAAAGCAATAAATCGATCTTCAGTCCAATTAAGCCAGCAAACTTTATTCGATCTAATCCTATAGGGATCTAGGAAAAAAACCCGACTTGCCCTAAATTGTCACTCCCTTGGGCACAAGAATGTATAGACATTATATGCTGCCAATTTTTACGATAAAATAAAACGATATTTTTATATGGATAGTCTCCGGGAAATACTTGATTTATGTATTTCGTTGGAAATTTTTTTCAGTTTCCTTATTTTATTATAGCACAATGCATACGATTGGCTGTATAAAATAAAAAACCATTTTCTATACTTGAGCCATAAATGCATTTTATATTTCTTAGTTATAAATTTAAATATGAAAAATAAAGTATACTTTAAACAACCAATAAACCAATCGGTCCAATGTCAATGGGCAACTCCATTTTTTCAACTACTTGGCTTTAACTTTTTCAATAACTTGTACACTTCACCGGAATGCAGAACAAAAAATAAAAAATCCTTTGCGTTGTTATTGTTTACATAAGAACATTAATATTTCACAAAAAACATACCCATAACAAAAAATATCATCAACGTCTGGTCATTATCCCATCGATTGAACTTCTCTGTATAATTCGTAAACCTATAAACATCATCAGAATGTGTATCGTAATACGCATGAAAACGTCACTGGGGAGTTTTTTTTGCCCAAATATATCACACCCCCGGCTCCCGAACGGTATACGGCATCGGAAACAAAATGACAGTTCAATCCACCAGCCAATAGGCATAGGATGGATTGATCCAATTTCTTCAACAATCCTTGGACGTTTCACTAATGTAGAGTATCGTCGCATGCATAAAAACATCAAGGTTGGCGGTGTGTCAACATTGGCATTGCTGTCCGACTAAACGTAATATTAAAATATATCCGGGCTATAGAAACAATTAACGGGATAAATCGATACACTATAATCGGTCTATTTACTATGCGAGCCTCGAAAAGACTTTCTTCCCCCATCCTTTCGCTTGGTTTTCTAGGAAACGGGGGGGGGGGGGGGGAGCATCGCTTTTCGTTCTGTTGCACGCGTTTGAGATTCTGTTGTGAGGTTAACAATCCGAACAGTTCAAACTAGGGTGCCTAGTTCAAACCCAAGTGGGGTGAGGAAAAAACCGAAACCGCGACGCTCACGCCGCTTCGAAGAAAACCACATGCGGGGAGGGGGTAGGAAAATGCTTTCGAGGCTCGCATTCTAGATAGACTACTATAGCCTACTGCCAATGAGAATTGGATAAGTCGATCAAATTTTTCTCAAGAATCCGTAAGCATCAGAGTAATGTGTATTTTTGTATACATAAAAACATCCCATGGATGGCGGTGTGTCTACAATGGCATTGCTGTTCCACCAAAAGTAATATTAAAGAATAGCTGGGCTTTATAAAAACAATTAACGGGACAAATCGATACATTAGCCCACTGCCAATAGAAATTGGGTAAATCGATCTAATTTCTCTCAATAATCCTTAAGCGTTACCGGAATATGTATAACAGTACTACGCATAAAAAAAAATCCCGAGTGGTAGGTGGTGTGTCAATATTGACATAGCTATTCCACCAAACGTAATATCCAAAAAAATATCCAGGCTTTAGAAACAATTAACGGGACAAATCGATAGCCCACTGCCAATAGAAATTTGATCGAATCGATCTAATTTCTCTCAATAATCCTTAAGCGTCACCGGAATATATATCACAATAGACAAAAAATTCGGCGGGGGTGGTGGTAGGGTGTCCTGCCGACAGTTTGTCACGCGATCCTGCGAACGCTCACCGCTTCGTTGTCGATGAAGCGTGACGGGCATAACGTTCACCACGCATCACGGACGCCTGGACAATAAACAGAATCCAGGATCGTCCATCACCCAGTGTGTGATGTTTTTTTGGTCTGGGACCACGTGGAATTACTAATGATTGCTATTTGGGGATGTTAGGGGTGAAGGGACAGCGTCTCTGACACGTGTGTAACGTTGATATTGTTCCGAGCTCTTCATGTGCAATGATGGAATTTAGAATGGCAATTAAATCGACTATTGAAAATTAAAGACCACATCTAATTGAAAATTTTATGTTCCACATCTATTTATTATTTTATTTCTTATGTGCCTATAGTCCGTATCTCCTATTGTAGCAACTGGATAATTTATTTAATAGATTCGCCTATTTCGAAAGCATACGTTTATACCAAGTGCGGGCATTTATGGCTTACCAGTTGCCAGACTATGAGAGACGAAAATACCTTGTACATTTTCTTGGATATATTTTTTATTTGTAACGGTTTAAAGTTCAGTACTCACGTTTTTTGCAAGTGGCACCGTTATTCATGCATTGGCACTTTGATTTGGGAATCCAATCATGTTCATAGAAAAAGACATTTGCAATCTAAAATACAAACTTTAACTTCGATAAACGGATTCCTCGCTATTGTTTAAGTTTAGGTGCTTTTTCGTTTTGGGCAGTTTTGGTCGGTTGTTGGTTTTTAAACAGTTGGAAAACGACTCTTCAAACAAGTATTTGGTATAATGGTTAGTAAAGTATGATATGGCAATCTATATACATAAAAGGCAACTTCCGTTTGTCTGTTTGTTTGTTTGTATAAGACACGAGATATAAAGAACCACGCAACAGATCGTCACGAAATTTGGCACAAAAATTCATCTAATCTCCGGAACAAACATAGGCTAAGAATTTTTCGAATCAGACCATTCCTTCTATCGTTTTCGAACGTTTTCATGTTTCCCATTCAATGCATTGAAGACCTTAGAGGTTTATTACTCCTTCAACAGCACGTTTTCACGGATTGTTTATTTAGTTTTATTTTACACATTTTTAAAAAACGATTTTTAAGTATATTTAGTTTAATTACAGCTAAAAAATTAGAAATAAACATCTATGTCGCAACGCGATATTATATTTTATGAACTAAAATAAAGTAGTGGTTAGTACATTAAAAGGTTGTGTTTTATAATGAAAAGCATAATTGTTAACTCGGTTTATTGCGACCGTAAACCATCCAGATTCTATAATTCCTTCCCTAAAAATAACTATAAATAGACTCTAGGTGTACTCAAAGAAAAGGCAAATTTCGTAATTAAAAGAAAACATTTTTATTCAAGCTAGTAATTAAATTGCGATCATATTTAAAACAAAAAATCGCTGTATTTCTTTTGGGGAGGGCAATGGAAGAAGAAGGGATGATAAAAAAAATAATTAATTATTCTGAATTAGCCAATTAAATAATGGAATTCTTGTCCAAAATACAATGTAACTATTTAAAAAATATAACTCACAGTTTGGAGTGTAGATGAAGGGGTTTACAACTGGAGTGAGAGCTGTACAGGTCGGTCGGGAGACGATTAATGAGTCTGCGGGGCTTGTAGGGCACTCCATGGGCGATACTGGGCTCCGGGGTGCGTTATGAAAATCTGGGCTGGAATTGGACCTCAGCTAAGCAGGGAATGAGTCAGCGGGGCTTGTAGGGCACTCCATGGGCGATTCTGGGCTCCGGGGTGCGTTATGAAATTCTGGGCTGGAATTGGACCTCAGCGGAAGTTTATCCGGCGAAACAAAGGGATAGATGAGGGACTCAGGCATTCAGAGTAAGACAGACATCGGCAAAGATGCAGGAATCGAAGACATAGTTGAGGGTCTTAGGTATGAATGTGAGCGTAAAAGTTTCGCGCTCAGAAGCGTTGCGGGGCGAGAGTAAGCCAATAAAATTCTTGTGCTTAATGTTTCATGATTTTTGATGGAATGAAGTAAAGTCTAGTTGTTATGTTGAAAATCCATCCCCTCATCCCTTCGTAGGCGTGCACTTGCTGTACAATTGGTTGTGACGTAAAGTCACGTGTTGCGTGGGGTTCCCTTTCACTCCTGCGATAGGTTCGAACTATTTATTATGTATCTCTTCTTTCCAATCATATCTTCCTGAGAATATGTGACTTCCAGACTTTTTTCTTGGAAGGGATGATGAGAATCCCTGCTGCGTCGTCGCCAAAAAAGCTCGCAAACTGTTATCATGTCAGAAATCCAATGAATTTATGGCTTTAGTGCCCCACTTATCCAACTACAAACCATTCTAAAAGATTGTAAACTTCGTGGGAAAGCTTTTGGAAAGAGGAGTGATGTGTTATTCAAAATAGCAATTAACGCATCACGACAATCTAAAACAAAAATCGTTTGCTAGCTTTTTAGCAGTTAGAAAAATATTTAATATTAAAAATAAAAATCGTTTGCTTCAGTATCTTTATAACAGTTAAAAAAAATACAAATAAATATAAAAAATGCAAATCGTTTGCTGTTTGCTGGAGTAGCTTTATAACATCTAAACAATTAGATCATGTAGTTCGCTTTCATTAAGAATATTTTATGTTCTGCACGCAGACCAAGAGTGATCAGTTTAAAGTGAGATTTAAATTTTAACTACTTTGGAAGAACAGATTATACCAATCTTTGTCCTGAACGCATTTTTTTTTGCCATTTTAATCTATTATTGATAATGCCTAAAAGAAAACCCAAACATATTGGTCAATTCCAATCTAAGAAGAAAAAAGATGGTGGAAATTTGTACTGCTTATATTGTATTTATATCTACAAAGTGTCCAAAAAAAGTTACTTAATTTATTATAGAACTCCCTTGAATTGCGTTAAAATAAATGTTTGAGACCCTTTTAAGATTTAGCTGTTTTTCCATTTTTAATTCTTACTGATTATTTTTTACTTAAATATGTACTCTTTTTAATTTGAGCTTCTTATCAAAGGTATTTTTGAAATTAATATTAATCATTACTATATCCAAGTTGGGTAATTAAATAGAAAATTACTGGGTAATCTTCATATTTTATGTAACTAAAATGAAAGGAAAAAAAAATAGTTAAATTGACTGTGAAATTATTTTTCCATCTCTACCCATGCAACGTTGGGTATAACAGCTAGTTTATTCTGAAGGTGATAAAAATATTTCTTAAAAAAATATTTAAAAAGTTTTTATGATATTAAGAGTAAAAAATATAACTAATTATATAAAAAAGATTTTTTTCTGAAATATCTTGAGTAAAAGAGAAAGATAAGTATGTTATACATTTTAGCATTCATGTCAATAATGTGGTGTTTAATTTTGACAAGTCTTCTGTTTATTTCAATATACGAGGGTATGAAGTAACAGTGCCTCTGCACATGACACGACTGCCAATTAGGTGTTTCAAATTAAGATAAAAAAAATTATATAACTCGCACAACAATTAAACACTAATATTTGATAAAATATATTTATAATCTTTCCGCACCAAAAACTTTATAAAACATATTACTTACGTGCTTCTCATACATTAAACCTCTAGGAAAAGGATATTTATTCAGGCATCTCATCCATAAGAGAAAGGAGACTAATAAAAATTACTCCAATGTAATAAAAACCTTCGTTTGCAAAACACGAAACCATCTCTAGACACACACCATGGAACTCTTAATTGTAAATGTGTTCAGCCTCATCAACAAAGGGACAGCTCGCTTAAATGTTAATTCCACTATGATATTCGACAAACTCGTATAAATATGCCAATCATGAGAGAGATAAAGGAGGGTTATGCTTTGTTTCGATTTTAGGATCTTAATTTGGTGATCACAAGTGCTAGCCACCATACCAGAAAATAAGTTTTAAAGTATCTTATAGTGGTGCTTATTTATTGTTTGATAGTAATAACTTGAATCTCTTAAAGCAAGCAGACCTATCCATTTAACGAATCGGATCTTATTTACAGTGTTTGACCTATCTATAATTCTCTCTTTTAACTATTCTTTAATAAATGTAAATTGAAATTATTGAATAAAATGTATATTCATACATTAGAACTTGTCAATACTCCTGTCCTCATGATAAAAATCAGTAACCTCTGGGTATACGTTTTTACTGTACGAGGACTGTTATAAAGGAAAAACAACTTTTACAGAACATTTGCTTTAGTTAAAGGGACTCGGTACCCAAAATGTTTTTTCTTCTTTAAATTAAGATTGTTATAAATATTTTTTGATAAGTAGGAACAAAATGGTCTACCACAAAAATGTGCATAATTTCTTTTAAAAAATAATTTTTTCAAGTTATTTAAAATTACCAAAAAAGAAGTATTTTTTTTTTAAAGAATTAAATGTTAGAGGAACGTTCGATGATTATTTGAAATAAAAAGGAATATTTTTCAAAATTGTTTTGAAGCTTTGTGAAAACATACTAGAGTTTAAATCGTATTTTAAAACAGCAAAAACAAAAAAAAATATTTTTATTCGATTTACTAAGTCTTTACCGAATCGGGGTACTGAGTTTCCTTAAAAATATTTTACAATGAATTGATAAAATGATTACGAATTCCTATCGTTTCAAATCTTTATATGGAATTTACATGAAATACACGTTTTGTAGACACTTTTTTTAAATGTTACTTTTTTTTTATTGTAACATACTTCAACTGGGATATTAAGATCAAGCTTCCAACCGAGTCTTATAGTGCGATTGCCATTCAATTGACCGGTATAAAAATATGGGTCCACGACAGCGATGCATGAAAATGATATATCATTTTCATGCATCGTTACGAGTGAACAACTACTCAGATAGATTATAAATGTCTATAAATAACTCCCCATTTGCCCCCGTTGCATAGTTAGATTATAAAAAGTCGACCTGGGCAACTGGAAAAGATAGTGGCTTTAGCCATTCTCTTTGACTGATTAATTGAAAATAAAGTGGTCAAAGTCACACGTTTTTTTATTGCTATAGGTATTTGCGAATTATATTGAATTACCACAGACTATTGGCTCACTTAGGTGTGTGAATGATGGCAGTTGTTTGACTGAATGGGTAATTTATGTATTTGTGCCCAACTCTAAAATATTGTTGTATTACGGCTTTTCTGGATTAATAAATTTACAACTAACTAGTTTGTTTTTGCATATCTAATGCAAATGAATTTTTTTTAATCATTCCTTCCAATGAACATATTTTGAATAAAGTCAGGAATAAAACCTAAAAGAATTTACGTCACCTGAAACAAGCCAATTGAAGCGCATGCAAAAGTTATTTTATAAAGCTCGTTTACTCTTTTCCTTATGTGTAAATATCCACGTTCGTTAATTTAAAATACATTATCAATAATGGTTTAATGTTAACGATATAAATATAAAACTCAGTTCTTGTTATCAAGCGAGTCAGTTACAAATTTGCAAAACAACCTAGTTTTAGCACATTTTTTTTTCTAAAAGTTTAAACTTCATGTACCACGTATTTGAACAAAACATAATGCTATTGCAAAAATATTGCACCGTATAAAATATATTGTTGTTTTCTAACTATTAAAATACACCAGAATGCATGTACTGCGTCAAGCTAATATTTACTTTCGTGACAGTTTAACCGGTTAAATCTCCGTGGTTTCCGTTTGTCAGGTTACCATATGATATTACTAATGAAAGTAAGAATACTAAGTTTTAGTACATAATTATTTCTGTATTATCAACAATCCTCGAACCAAATAAAATTGTTTTTTTTAAACTTGCTATAACAACCCTTAATTTAATTTCGAATTTCACTAAAGCAAGGTTACATTACTTTTTTTTTATCGCAGTTCCACGCTTCTAGTTAACTGTCTGGCACACTTAACAGGTTCAAAGCGTGACTTTACACTTGCCTGACCAGATTTGTTTCAGTGGCTTTTCGATTATGAAATCATAATTAAATTTGGATAAATCATATTTTATTTACGTTGTTTTTGTTTGAAAAACCATAAAAAAACATGAAGACCATTTGCACTATTTTTATAGCTATATAGTTAAATAAATAAAAACTAAACTATGCCGGGAAATTCAGTACGTTTAGCCACCCTACATTACACATGATTATTGATTTGAATAAGTGGGATTTTTTGCCCGAGATTGTAAAAAATAGCTTTTAAAAAATATCGAGGAAAATGAATGGGGTTGTTTCATGGAGGATCAGGCAATAGCTCCGCGGTCTTGTTTTCCTGTCTTTTTTGTTTTGGTTGGTTGGTAGGGATAATCAGGTTTGTGTGCTGACCAAGCACACTAACCTGAATATAGGTCTACCAACCAACCAACTTAATCAAACCAAAAGTAATTCGAGAAACAGGAACACAAGACCGCGGAGCTATTGCCAGATCCTCCGTGAAACAACCCCATTGCAATAAAGTTTCATTAAAATACTTGCCAACTAATCGGATTTAACCCGGCAATACTAGATTTTTAATTACATTCTTGATTTCCGTTCTTTGTCATCCGTACGAATTAGAAAGGGGAAGCATTAAACTTTTTATTGGCGCCTAGAATCCTGAAAATAGTTATTACCGTGTTAAATAGGGACATCTGGCATATTGTTGGTTGAATTAACGTCACACTAGATCCACAGCTGGCAGATCTGCATTAATGTAAGATTATAAATCATCATTTTTTCTGCTCTTTATCTAATAATATTCATTCTAATATTTAACGGAATAATACATAAAATAGAGATGTTGAATTTCTTACGATAACCTATTATTTTGTTGCAATACTACAGGGCCTTATTTAAAATTTTGAAATAATTTATTTTTGTAAATTGCATAATATTTGTCCTATCTTAAGTAATATTTATATAGCCGAATTTATATTTTCGTTAGCAGTAATAACACTAATGCTCTTATGATCGTTAAAATTGTTTTATTTTTATACGTAATTACTTCAATGAATAATTTATTTCCATTTGTTTATAACATCTGAATTATAAAGAATCTTGTGATCGGTTTAAATAATAATTTCATTTGCTACAGATACAAAAAATGGTTAGATTACTCTTCTAAAGTATATCTAGATTAACCTTTTGTAAATTAAGAAATCAAATGCATTAAAAACATTAAAAAAATACACACTATATATACTATTCTTATAAAATGTTACAATGACTACTCTGCTACCGATATATTGTAACACAATTAAAACATTATTAAAATATTATTTCTACATTAAAATTTCAATTAATTACTTGGAACATTTGTTACAATAGCTTTAATCATAAATTGTGTAATATTAGCTCTCACTTTTTCATCAACAAAGAATTATTAATTTTGTCGCCTTAAAGGGGAATGAGATCGACAGTCGGTTTTCTAACTGAAAGCTTCTCTATGTTTATCCAACGAGGGAAAATAATTTTTGAAGCCTTACTTTAATTACCCAACAATTAAAAAAAAATTGAATTGTAGAGACAATTAAACCAGTTACATTTATCATATAAATAAAAACTTTTGTAAAAATAATCAATACAGGTGGAGTAATTAAGTAATTAAGTTGAAAATTATTTTCCCCCAATGGATTAATGCAGAAAGAAGTTTTTCTTAAGGGAAGCTGGCAGTTGGTCATATCCCCTCCTTAACTAAAGTTATAGATTGGATATAAATTGATACATAATTTTAATACTTGCCATTTTTTAATGTTGAATATGTAGGACACTTAAGAAAGGCTCAATTTTAAGTCCAAGCATCGAAAATTTTTAAAGCTATTTTTCATGTAAAATAATTAAATAACAGAGTGGATAAGTTTTCCATGAAAAATATCTATATTTGATAATCTATATTGAAAGAATTCTTTAGGCAACGGACAAGAGGAACGGCCACGCCTACAGTGACGTCATAGCTACATCAAACTTTGTCTTAAACCCCACAAATTATTCTGCAGCTAATTGACCTAAACTAAAACGGACACGCATACAGTGACGCCAAACTTGCGTCAAGCATGGTCTTCTATCCCAAAAATAAACCACGCTCCACCCTGTTCGTACCGTCTATTGTGACAAACATCTCATATAATAACTTGAAAGTAAGAATTGTAAAACTGTTTAAGAATAATCCATATATACCTACAAAATAATTTCATTCTATAACTGACGGTCATTTAAGCCTCTTCAGTCACATTGAGAAATCGTTCACTGTCCCCCTCATCACATTCAATCAATAGGCTATTAGATCCGGCATATGATTTAAAATCGGTGGCTTTTCATAAACGACTCGTAATTCTTTGTAATGCCCTTCATTCAAAATCCGAACTGGAAAGTGTGGCCATGCGTGAAAAACACATTACTCGTCCGGTAAGTAGCTGCTTTGACCTTTCACGAATTGACGATTTTTAACATGCAAAAATGATTTTTCTAAGAGATAATGGTTATTTATAGAGAGCAAATCATAAATCTATGTTTCAAAATTTTATTAAATTCCTGGTGTCTTTTATGATTGCTTTTTTAGTACGATGATTTTTGATCTTTCGATGAAATATATTTTATAAACTGTGCTGATAACTTTGTTCAGCAAATTTTTTACATTTCTATTGTTTAATTTATCCCAATAAAATGTATAGTTATGAGGTGAAATATAACTTCAAGTTTTTAAAAATGATTTTGAATCTGGATAATTTAAGGAATAATCATATAATATTTTAAATAAGTATCTTTATTATTTAATGCATCCTAAAATGCTAAAATTGGTTTTGTTGAAATACTGTCGCACAGCAGCTACATGAAAAATTCTTCGTGAATCGTTTAAAATAAGTATATAGTTTTATATGTTTTATAATCAACAGTTACGATGCGTAAATTTTGTGTCTATTTAAGTTATTTGCTATACATTTTTTTAGCTACAAATTTTAATTTTTTAAATACTACAATATTATCATTTTACTTGCTAGAAATAATTTAAAAGTAGCGAAACAATAAAAAAAACGTCAATGTGACAGCTTCAAATTTACTAAATTTACTGTTACATTTAAAGGTTTATTGCATCTCAATAAAATTGTTTAGATACTTTTACAAATAGTGGAAGATAACAAATATAGCTATAAATTGCTTGAAAGGAAAACATATTATAAAATTAATATATTTCCAAAACTTGTCAAATAAAAACTGTTAAACAAATTATTTAACATCAGTATTGAATTATCCCAAATAACTGTATCACCTATTCTAAAAATCGGTAAGAATTGTTCTCTTAATACTAAACTCTAAAATGAATGTCAAAGTATTTTATTAAAGAACTTATAATTTGCAATTTATTTAAAAAACACCATGTTAAATCAAAGTTTGCATCTATTCCTTACTACATAAATTTAAATTGTATAATAATAAACAATGCTCTAATATTCATGTTATTGTGTTTTTGCTATAATCAGTTTAGTATCCAGTCTGTTATAAACTCGTTTTATTTAGAGAGTTTAGTAAATGGAAATTTTTGACACATACTTTGCTTGTTAAAAAAAATTGTAAGGAATTACATATATTTTGTATGAAAAAAACTTGAATGAAGTCAAATAGAGATTTACTATTTACTTAGTAAAATATTCGTGTTTAACCCTAGAACTACAAACCGTAGTAGATATTTACCCTAGGTAAACATTGAACTACGTTT
>JAFNEN010000811.1:152500-164895 GCA_019343175.1 Oedothorax gibbosus
AAAATGTGTAAATAAACTGGTGGAGCTCTAGTGCGGCCATTACTCAAAACCTAACCTTTAAAAAGATAACTTTTTTTATTGTGTTCCTCTTTTACATTAAGAAATCAGGCTTCCTTTTCTATTGGCCTGACTGTGTAATCCTTGTACTTTGTCTATCATTAAACTTATTTTGCTGTTTTTTTTACTGACTTTTCTTTGGATTATCTCTTCGTTAAGGTAATTTGGTAATTTAATCGTTTTCGACTGTTACTTATATCCTCCTTTAATAGCTTTAACACAGCCAATTTGGCCTCGTAATTTAGAACCCTGGTCAAGTGACGAGGTCGCTCAGAGATCGTGCGTGAATAAAAAGTGTATTTGGTCGGCTTTAAAATACGTCGCACTAAAACGTACTTGTATTATGTCCGTGCTTTTTCTATCTTCGAAACTATTGATAGAGAAAGACTAAGTTATTGGTGATGGCTCGGGATATTTCCTGGAGGTTTGTTTTGTTTTAGACTTTTTCGACTTCTTTCGGCTTCTTCTTTTGCTCTCTTTAGTTGGACTGCTTCAGCCATGAAAAAGTTATCTATTCTTTAAAGTTTCAAACTTTGATTATTCACTTTGTTAGATAAAATGCATGTATTTGTAAGTGTGTAAGGCTCCGATTGCTTAGTGGGATTTCTCTTTATAATAAGAAATTTTTAGTTCTTATCTTCTGTATATTGACTGCTTATTCTTTAAACTACTATATTATCTTTCCAATTTTAGAAGTGAAATTTCTTGTTGTGTCCCATCTTCACATCAAAAAATTTCACTTCATCTTTTGTTCTCTTGAGCACGTGTTTTTTTATCACTTTTTCTTGCAGTTTAGGATTGATATTTTCTTTTGCGTTGTATTCAGTAACGTAATTTCTTCCATCTTTCATTATTGCCTTCCTTCAATCGGTTCTCCGATTTTTGCTTTGTTCCCACATGAAATTGATTCACTAATCGAGGCCTTAGGGAGAATTTATTTTCATTCAGCTTTTTTGTTGCAATTCAGGACCTGAAACATGCCTATCGTGATGACGTATCACAATGAGAAATTGTACTTTTGCTCTATTTATATTTAGTTTTCTTTTGGATTATTTTGCTTTCACAGATTTAACGAATTTCTTTTAAATTTTTAATCCTGCTTCGCAATAAGTAATTTCACTTCCCCTTTTTCTCAATTGGTTGCTTTTGCAATGCTTTCTTCTATTGAAGTTATGAGAGAAGAATTTTTATATATTTGCTATAACAATTTTGTAGAAAAGTCCCATTAGACCACGACATTACATCCACATACTCTGATATTCCTATCTGGTGTTTAAAGTTAATTTGAAAACTATTTCACATTTAGCAAGTGTTTTCAACTCCTGAAAATAATACTTTTTTTCAATTGCAGTTAAATAGTTTCAAGTTAATCTGAATATAATTTTCCTTTTTTTTCCCCAAAATGACCAGTCAAAGGGAAAATCAAAGTATAATTTGAAAAGTAATGAACGCACATATTGTTAAGGGTATCATTGTTACAGAAAACAGTTTATTGTAAATATTTTCATCTAACAATAAAAAATAAATCATTGTTTTATTTATCGTTGAAGTGTTTTATTGAATTACTAAAATGATATTGTTGCAAAACTGGAAGTACTGTTTAAACTACGGTATGTTTAAGCAATGTTTTACAGAGCTACAGATTATGCAAACTTTGTTTCCATTAGCTGTTACAAGACAAACATCAAATTTTTAAAGCGCCGTTAATGGATACCGTATACTTAGTTTTAGATTGATAACATACGCAATGTTTTCGCAATGAGTTTGTTTCATATCAATTATGATTGCGCATGAACTTCGATTCGCTGGAATAATACATCAGGTTTACACAGCATTTTGTGGAACGTTTCTAACATATTAATAGTTTAGTAAGCTTCCTTTAAAATTGGTGTACCTTTATATCTAAAAATCATGAAAACATTAAACAATTTTTTTATGGTGTATGATTTAGATGTCCGTTGGGGGACAAATATTGTATCTATTGAATTTGTTCTAGACACTTCAAGTTGTATTAAAGTGGTTTCAAGATTCAAATGGAAGTTATGTATATTGATGGTTTATCCAGGTATAGATTATAATGGCAGATTAAGATCTTTTGTACATGTGTTCCCTGGAAAATAAGAGAACAAGAGGAAATTTAATTTAGTTATTAAAATTCATCAAGCAAGGAAATATGGATTTCATTTATTCAAAAAATGTCATGATAAACATTTTTGCAATAGAGTTATCAATGAGTGGAATGCTTTACCTGATTATGTCATACATTCAAATACAGTAGAAGAAATCAAGAACAGTCTTGATAATTATTAGAGACTAGGAAAAAATTGGTAAACTTTGGACCAACCTGGCTGGGCCTGTTGTTGGTCGTCAATTTTTGTATTTGTAGTAATTTCCTGTAGCTGGCAAGTGTCAGAAAATAAGGGCGAAGCCCCTAATATACAAAAATAAAGTTACCCGTGTTTGTTCAATACATTAAAAATATCCCAATAAATAAAATATTATGATACATGTGTATCCAATCGATTTCCGGGGTAAGATTTGTAATCTGTTCAATGTTAGCTAAACGATGTTTCGATATCGATTGCGCTGAAAATGTATTTTGGGTCATGCACTTTCGTTTATTGTTTAGTATTTTTTAATGATGCGATTATATTTTTTAACCGATAATGTGTTTTAAAATCGGATAGAAAAAAGTTACCAACTTATTACTGTAAACTTTCACAAATGTAAATTAACTTTTACGTTAACAGTTAGTTTTATTGATTAAGTAATGTTTTTAATTGTTTTAATTTTCTAGCAAGAATAAATTTAAGCTGATAATTTTTGCTGTTGGCTTTTTAAAAAACATTTTTTTCATTATTTTTTTTTAATAAATTGATAGATTCATTTCTTAAAAAATATTTTAAATGTCGCATAATTTTCTTTTTTGTCTTTTAAAAATTAGTCCAACAAATCGCAATTTAAATTACTAATACAATGTAAAATGACATTTACAAGATCCTAATGTACTGAGTAGCTCTCATAGGGTTAATAATTTGATGAGTTTACAAGTTTTAGCACATTTCGTGATTTTGTTTAATAATGTTTCGTACGAAACTTGAAACAAAACTTTTAGTCATTGCCCAACTAATAAACGAGTTGTTTTGTATTTAAATAAATTTCAAATCCAACACAAGAGACATGCGTATGTTTTTATTAATACATCACTAAATCTTAATACATAACTTTCTAAACATGAAACATAATTTTGGCTGTTTGTAGTATTCTAAATGATGATTAAAAATCTAATATTTTCACATTTACATAGGAGCCGTAAGATAGGTATTCACATCGAATATAAAAATTTGATAACTTATTAATAACAAATTTTTACATAAATATCTAAAATTTCCGAAAGATTCTTCCAAAACATTTATTATATGACAACACATGTGATGAAGATACACGAAGAAAAATAACTCTGATTCTCTCAGTGTTTTAATGTGTAAAAATTTGCATGCATTTGTCTACCCTTCTGAAGTAGGTGGGCATCTAGTGTTCCCACCAAAACATGTAAGTTTTTACACAATAAAGCTTTTTGCGTCAAGAATCAACTTTATTTTTCTGCATGTTTCTTCGTGTCTCATACGCAAAGTTGTGGATATGCTACAAATAACACATATGATATTGAGGTAATGAATCAATTATAAATGTAATTGTTTAAGAAAATGAAAATGGAAATTAATAGTTAAGGAGGTACAAAATTCGAAATCCTTATTACAAAGAAAACTTAAATCTTTATTTGTTATGAATACCTTGTCTGAGATGCATAGAATACGTAATTCAATGAAATATTTTTATTATCTGCAATAGAATAACTGTTCTGATAAGAAAGCTTGTATACTTGTTATGTATGTTAGAAACCTAGCATTTTCTAACTGCACGTTAAAAAATTTCTTTCTGTTTATTTCTAAGTCAAGGTGTCCCAGTTTTTCTTAGAAAAAGTTATAAGCAGCCGCTTATAAAAACAGCTGTTATCGAAAATAAATTCAATTGGATTTTGGAAATGCTTATACTTGCTAAGCCTTTATAAACTTGCTATTCAAAACCAGTTACTTGCTTTATGGCTTATCAGTGTCTTTTAGAAATAACTTGTTCAAATAATTATGTTTCTATGCAGTACATAGAGTCATTTTCAAACATCACAAACAAAACAATACATTTTAAACATTTATAAAGTAGATAAAAAATGTTGAAATTAAGTAAACTTACAAGTGTACTCTTATACAGCAAAAAGCACTTTATGAAGTTTCAAAACAACAAGAACTACCGGTCTTTCTACAAAAGTTTTTGGGAAAGAGGGTCATATTGTTTCAACTTCCAGAGGACATTCTTCAGTGGGTTGAAATGAAGTTTTCGATATCCCTTGAGGATTTTTCAACTTCTACAATAGTAATAATCAAATCCAAGCATGCTTTCCTCAGCATTGAAACAGAGGTGAACCTTGATAACCGCGTGAATTTCAATTTTAGCTACATTTGTTAAGAAATTCCTACAAAATCGACAAGGTAGAAGCTGATTTGGTCAGTTTGAGTCCTGGTTTGGTCAGTCCCTCTCTGCCATAGCCCACCTATGTCGGGCGTGGTGCTTTTTTCTCGGCGGTGTCTCGTCGTGTCGGGGTGGACATCGGCCCGACTCCGGATCGTAGGGTCCGTGTTCACACTCGGGAATGTGACAGTGGTGGGCCTCCACGCATCTGGAAGAAGGGCAGATTTTATTAAAATCAAGAAAAAAAAAGACATCTGCCTGAAGCTATTCTTTGTATAAATGTTTTTACTTAAACATGCGATTTCTATTAAAATTTGATTGAATGAATGTTAGTCTAAGGGCAAATAAGACAGAATGACCGCGGGTCTCCAAACCAAAATGTCTTTGTGTTAACCACTTTTTAAATTGGTTCAAATATTTTGTTTCGATGTTACGGTTTTCTCTTTTGGCGAATGATATTTGTTAGTAAAATTATAATATTGCAATCGGGATGCACATGAAGACATCTAAATTTTACAAAAAGTTTTGGAACTAAGCATTTTTGCCTTTGAATAAATCATATAGTTACGCATTAATATTTTTTCAACAATTAAAATTATGTCCGATTTGTTTTAATTAAAAAAAACCACATATGCTTAAGGTAACCTAAACGTCTTCCCTCTTTGGCTACTAATATTTACAGTAGATTTATCATTCTCAGATTCATCGCCGGAAAGATCTTAAAATTAAATAAAACAAAGTTATTCTTTTATGTTAGCTTTATGAGACATACACAAACCAACCTCCCTCCCCTTTAAACAGGTTTTTAAACCTAAGTCAATAATTCGTTCCATAATGGAATGAACTTAATTCTAAAAGCAAAAACCTTATCATTGTATCAAAATCCCTACTAAAAATATCCCAACAAACAAGATATTTTGATATATGTGCATTAAATCGTTTTTAGAAAGAAAATTTGTAGCTTCTTTTTAGTTAGCTTAAACGATATTTCGATATCGATTGAGCTAAAATCGTTTCAATTATTATTATTTTAAGGAGATCACGCACTTTCGTTTATTCTACTGTATTTCAAGCCGTTGTTATTTTTATCGGAAATAGGTTCTGAAAACGGACGTATTATCTTGAACATTTCTTTTTTATACTTGCGTTAAATTAAAAAAATAATCTCCTTTACACAGCTCAAAATGCTTATTGATTTTGATACTTATCAAATTTATTGGTTTCAAAATGATAAGTTTTGAAATCTCTTTGCCATTTTCTTTCATGGGAAATTAAACTTCATTAATTCATTCGAGAGAATTTACGTGTTAAAGCCTTTAAAGTTGATCTAACAACAAGTAAAATGGTGTTTATTTTATCGGAAATTAAAATAAAACCGAATTTGTTCTTATATTTCCCCCTTTTTTAAGATCTTTCTTTTTCAAGTACTTGGCACATTTTTAAGGGATATTTTTTGTTGGGTTTAACTGTACCCATAATAGCTGACATTAAAGAACTTTTAAAAATGCGTATAATACAACTCGACGATTGATCAGGTTCAATTGAGAGGAGTTTTAAATAAACTAATTTAATTAAATTTTTCGCACAAATAAGCAGGTTTAACCCGCTGTAATAGCAAAAGAAATAAATCATTTAATTCTTTTTCACGTTTCTAGCACAACACCGGCATCGGTGCAAATATTCAGACACGTACATTTTGGAAGAGAAGAAAACTACCTTTGGCGAAAAGCCGGCGCTATTGCATCGCTTGGGAGTGTTTACTCAAAGACTAGTGGCGCCATCTTCACTAGTTTATCTGAAATAGAATTATATCCGAATTCAAGGCCAAAGTTCTAAAGAACTGAAATTGGATAAGGATTACATTCAAAATCGTATATCCGTATAAAAAAGTCCGGGTGCCACTACAAGGGTAAAGTCTCACAAAAAAAAAAGCTAAAATTTAGAAAATATTCTTTTTATATCGTACGTCACTTGATCAACATTTTTTCGAAATTCAAAACAACTTGAATAACCCTTTGCCTGTTTTCCAAAAATGATTCTAACCATTAAAGTGTATGACTTTTATTTTTCCGTTTCAGCGCGTTCATGAAAAATTAAGAAAAAAAGGCCGTGGGTTTTTCTGGATCGATATTCGAAATCAGTATTTTATTTTATTATGTTTTAATTTTGAAAAACTTTTTAGCAGTTCCCTGTTTTAATTATGGTTCCGAATTTAATAATGATGTTTACATGGAAGAAATGAAAATGAAGGATATTGACATTAATAGGAATAATTCAAATCATTTCCTTAAGAGGATGAATTTTTTTGATTTCTGATTTATGGCATGGTTTTTAGAGGCCTTTTGGCATAAAATTTAACGTAGGGTAGTCTTATTCCACCCGTTGCATCGGAAGGTTGTTAAATTATCCGTCGACTGAAGAAACAGGGCTTTTAACGGGATGTAAATTTTGAACACATAGTACAGGTTCCCGCAACGGCCTCTAGCACTCGTGAATTTGAAAATTAAATCCCTAAACGGATATTTGTCGACATTGACTCTTTGAAATAGGATTCTGGGTCTGAAATTCTCTTATCTTGTGATAACTCATAAGAAAAACGCTTCGTTATCTTTTGCCTTTTGTTCTTAAAAACAGTTTTTACCCTCCACTCTTTTGCTAAATCTTTGGACTCATTTAGCAAACTATTGAATGAATTTTGATTCCATAATTCGCACAGTCTATTCAAAAGATTACTTAATAATACCTGCCAACATTCCTCTAAGCTCTGCCGTAGTCCCTTCAGCGGGGGCAGGCGATTGTTTACTAATCACTCAAAAATAATTGATTACCGGTTATTTTTCTTTTAAATCGGCCGATTCACGATGAAAGAAAAATCAAGCGCCAAAGTTGGTCATTTAGTGGGAAATTTGTTTGAAATACGTAAAAAAATATGATTTCACTGCGAACCTTTAAAACTTATATTGCATTAAAAAATTATTGTTTTGTTAATTCGTGGTTTACGAGCACTTCAGTTCTATTTTAAGTTAAACAGCAACCTCCATATTTTGTGTATGGCAAACGTTAAATAAATTGTCTTTTGTTTTTCAATTAAAAACACAATAACATTCCCTCAGCAACAACAAAAATCCTATGTAGTGATGAAGACACAGGCCATCGTAATTTTGGAAACAACAAAGAACCTGAAATTTGGTTTACTGATCTGTCCTGAACTAAAACTAAGAAAGAAATTGAACCCTGATACTATGCGATTACACTGCCAACTAGTAGATATTACGAGGATTTATGATTGGTTGATCGATTTTTTCAGAAAAAAACTTTAAAAAAAAAAAAATCTGCTACGATTACGTCTCTAACTAACAAATATTACTAGGTGCTGAGGCTGATGGTTGACAAATCTGATCATAGCTAGAACTATAAAAGGAACACCAACTTACTGCGAATCCGACTCTATAACAAACATTACTTAGGCGCTGATGCTGGTTGACAAATTTGATCTGATCATAACTAGAACTATAAGAAGCAGGCGCGCAGCCAGGGGAGGGGCTCGAGCCCCACCCCTGACTGCGACAAAGTGCCCTTCCATCCAAATTAATTTTCTCAAATTTGTGTAATTCTAAATAAATGAAATCGAAAAAATGTATTTTAATGCAAAAAAAGCTAATTTGCACAATTTTCTTGCAAAACGAAACCATAAACGTTGCTTATAATCACTTTCCAAAATTAATCATTTGATACGGATTATTATGCTAACGACTGACTAAACGGACGACGGCTTTAAAAAGTTGCTTTTGTCTGTTTCTAGGCTTCTACAACTGAAGTCTGGCATTATAGCCCTCGTGTAGCTCTAGTGAGACGATAATTCAAACTAAACTAAACAAATTCGGCATTAATCTCCATTCACAGGAAGGAAGGTTGACATTGGAAAAAAAATACTAATAGATAAACTTGCACTAAGGGCAAAAATAAAGGGGACTGAATTTTGTAATTTGATAATTAATCACAAGAGTTTGTGTAGTGCTACTTATTGGTATATCAATCATTATTTGTGAATTTTTGATAAACCAGCAAAGATGTTACTTGTATCACATCCATTTCTATTTTGAACCCCACAAAATAAATCACTTTCAGGAAAAATATTTCTTTTGAATCATCAGTGATCGTTAAATAATAATAAAAAGAAAAGAAGAACAAGAACTGTATATCTTTTATAAATTATTTAATTTGAAACTTGAAACATGCTTTTGAATTTAAATGTATCTTTTTGGACGAGGGTTTGTTTGGCAACTTTTGAAAAGAAAATTAAAAAATAGTTTAAAATGTTGCTCTATCCCATAGCTTTTGGAATTCATTCGATTTCTAGGTAGATGAATGAATTTTTAGCTAACATAACTTATAGACATGGTTTTAAAAAATCGCTATTAAAAATTTCGTAATCGTATGTTAAAAACGACATAGATTTGTTTAAAACATTTTACTCCTTTTCACTCATTTCCACAATTTTTTTTTGGGGTTTCGAATATTTTCCCGGGGTTCCAATTCCAATGAAAGAACTATTTTCGTGCCAATTTTCAGAATTTCAGTAATTTTAGTTTCCTCTGGGAATTCTTTTTTATCAACCACTCACTTTCTTAAGCGTTTTTCCCAGCAGTTAAGTTTGTAAAACATTACTGTAAATTTAGTATATTTACAAGTATTTCAAAACTAGCATTTTGGAAACTTAACATTTCAAAATTTCCCGAACCCTTCTCAGATCCTTTTTTTTTACTTTTGTCATTTGTGAAATAAAAAAATGGGAAAGTTTTTATTAATTTTTGCTTGCACACGTTTGGCGGGGCCCCCGAGTGTTCTCCAGGGGCCTCTCGTATATTGAATAGGATATACTCGGCCGTAGACACGAATTGCTGGGTTACATTAAAATCTATATATATAAAAGGCAAAGTCCCGACTGACTCACTCACGTACCAACGCCTAGCAAAAAATACTGGAGGTACAGCTACCAAATTTTTGGAAAATATTCTTTTTATATCGTAGGCGTCATTGAAGAAGCGATTTTTCGAAATTCGAATCCAAACGGGTGTAGGAGGGAAAACGTGTGCCGATTTTCCTATAAGAATAGCATTGTAAGATTAGAATTTATACTTTTTATTTCAATTCCAAAGAAATTTCAGCGCGTTCAGCGTGAACGAAAATTAAGAAGAAATAAAGAGCACGTGGGTTTAATTTGCTGGATTGATATTTGAATATCAGTATTTTATTTTATTTATTGATTTTAAATCTTTTGATTTTTATATGGTGGATCAGATTTCCTCAACTAGATTTTAATTATGTTCCGAATTTAATTTAATTGATGTTTACAAATGGTAAGAAATGAAAATATGAAGGAATATTTTCAGCATAAATAAGGAATTTGTACTTTATAAAACTTTTCCAATCATACAAGAGGATGAATGTCTGTTTTGTTGTCTGATGTTAAGATGGCTTAATGGCCGATTGAATTTTGGCATTGGCGGCTTTTGGCGAAGTTGAAAATTTAACGTAGGGTAGCTATTCCCATCCAGTTGCATGGGTTAAGGTTAGCTTAAATTATCGTCGCACTAAAGCTACACACAAGGGCTATTGGAAACGGGAGTCGTAATTTAGAACCACAGTCAAGTTACGAGCCGATATCCCAATGCAACTTTTAAGAGCGACATCGTACGCAGCGTCGGGAATTTGAAGGATATTTAAAGTGCCCTTCCTCTACACGGGGGATTATTTGTCGGACATTTTTTTTGGCTGCACGAGCCGTTTATAGGTCGGCAGTTATTTTTGCGATGCCCGGACGTGAACCTGGGACCTACCGCATGCAAGACGAAAGTCTTTACCGACTGGGCCCCCAACCCTATCGATTGTATGAAATATGAAGTGGAATGTTTACCACATTTAGGCAGCTTCGTTGCGCTAATCGTGAAATAGAAACATGCTATTATATCATAGCTGTTCTGGCAATTTGAACAGGGGCCTATGGGAAAGCCCTCAAACTCCTGGAAGGGCTCTGGATTCAATCAACCCCTCATATCAGAATGGGAAGACCCCTAATTTCAGAATGGGAGGAGATTATAATATCCTGATAGAGTGGACCAGTGGAGAGAGGATTACTTGGTATAAAATAAAAGTTTACATAAAAAACTACTAATTAGGGTTACTAAGGGTACACCCGTGCAACGTCGGTAGTATAAAGCTAGTATGTTATAAATTACAATGCAACGCAACCACGTCATCAAAAAATACTTATTTTATTGGTTAAATTTTTAAAAAAAATTGCATTACGTTACTTTTATTTTAGATTTATATAAAAAAAAAGGAAAATTCAAAATTTCGGAAATTCCATTTTTCCAAGGTCTCATGTGGGTGATTCGGGATGCTTAACGAGACAAGTCCACACAATCAGTCGTGTACTAGTAGAACCGAAACATAAACAACGTGAATTGAGTTTGGTTATTTCTCCTTCTTTTAGAACTAATATTTTTGTTTGTAGACTCTTTCTTTCTTTTTTTGGTAACTTTTAACTTTTTTATCGCGAAAAAAAAATCCGGAAAAAAAGTTTTTGTTAAATTTAACTGTATTAACATACTATATTTTTATTTATAACTAGAAAATAAATACCCGTTCTTCGCACGGACTAAAAAAATGTAATTGATTCAAGTATATGTACCATTAAAAGTCAAGTATAATCCATTTTGTAGAGGATAATAAACTTATGTTATTATTCCCGCTCGTTATCAAGTATAAAATACTGTTACTTATATTACCTTAAAAATAACCCAAAATAAAAAAAATATGCTATAAAATGTATGCATAATAGTTATCGTAATTTCCCTCATAAACATATAAAACCTATTAGATCATTTGGCGCTTTTTGGTACGAATTTGTCGAGAAAAGAGATATAGCTACAAACACACTTATTATACAGCTCTAGAACGACGACCTTCGAACAATCAACCAACATTTATAAATAAAAAAATGTCTCATTTGGCGCGTTTAGGTAAGAATTTGGCGAGTTCGGTAACGTATTTGGCGAAATAATGAAAACGTTAAACCCTAATATGCAGCTCTAGTACGTTAGGCTTTGAACATCCATCATAGTTATAATTCACGGAAATAGCTTAAATATGCATATTTTTTGCAAAACAGAATTAGTGTCTGAAGGTATTGGCAAACAGAATAAAATAAACCATTTAGATTTTAATTTATTGTCACTAAAAGTTATTATTTAATTTCTTCTGACAGCGAATGGCATCACGAAAGATAAATAAATGATCGAATATTGAGCGAAAGTGGTGTATTTTTTTGCAGAATATTCGAATTTTCTAAAAAACATAATAGAACATTTTGAGCTCTGAAAGTTTAAAATCTGTAACTTAAGTATGAACTACACATTTGTGCCAAGGTTACGAGTCAAAAAAATGTCTAGTTTATGAGTCTATAAGAGACATACACACAAACAAACAAAACTTCATGGCAGATAAAAATGAGTTTAATGTCTTACCTCCTTTCTATGTCTGGCAGCGGCTCTTTTCCACGCTTGATCCGCAAACACGGCCTTTGCCGGTCGAAGCAGTCGCAACCACAACGCCCGTCTTTGTACGTACGACTACTGAAAGGTACGGGGCACTCTTGGCATCTGAAACAAAATTCTTTAATAAGAATACTATACTGTTTGTTAATAAAATGAAGTCACAAGGACAACTTTTAAAATTTAATCTGATTAGTTGTCATGGAAACTATAACAAGAGCTCATTGTATCTGAGTATAGCTTCTTAACAAAAAG
>JAFNEN010000813.1:0-149029 GCA_019343175.1 Oedothorax gibbosus
TAGGATTATAAGTTATAGTATATAAGTATAGTTATAGGATATAAGTAACGTCATCTAACTTGGCGTTGGTATGGTTCTAAAATAATCAGAATTTAGGTTTCTAATTTGTGTGATTTTCGAGCGTAAATAACGAAAAATATTCTTGGAAATACTATTCTGAGTAGAAAAAGAGAACATAATTACTACATTTATACATTTCTGAAAAGAGTCGATAGACATAAAAATAGTTTAACTAAGAAAACATAAAATGTAGACATTCATTGCCCAACGGTTACATAAAGTAAATTATTTTTTCAGAAGCAATGATGTTCAATGGATTTTAAGAATATCTATATGATTATAAATTAGAATCCAAGTAACCATAGATATCATAGTTAAAGTATTAGATTGGCAGATCACGTGACCCCCAATGCTAACGACGGTACGCGCATGGAGACCAGAATAAGAGGGCAATTTGGCCAGTGTTGCCACCAGTTTTAGTGACCGTGTTCTAAATTAATCGAAATTGAGGCATCTAAATGATGTGAATAAAAGAATATTGAATAATAGTTAAGAGGTTTTGATCGGTCAAAATGGACATTTCTTGTGTGTTATGAACATACAAGTTTGGTCAGTTTTAGCTTCCACACTACGTTTATAATGTAAAAAGTGGAAGGTATTATAATCGTCACCCACTTTCATAGCCCAAACTACAAATGCAACGGACAAGTGTGATACGTCAAAAAATTTAGCGCATCGAAATTGGAATACATTGAAAATTTCAGAATTCGAATTCGAAGTACTTCAATTTAAAAAAAAAAAAAACCTTCAAAATGCGATGCTCATTTAAAAAGCATAGGAAGCCATTTTTATTAGAATTTAATCACCATTGCCATTCGCAACAATCGCTCGAGAAACTTTAATTATTTTAGACAATAAATTAAAATACATTTATTTTTGCGACATCGATCAGTGTGAAATGACGTCAAATATATTTCACTACGAGATTTTGTGTATGTTAATATGAAATGGTTTCATTCTATTTAAAAGCGAGGATTATTACATATTTATTCTTTGAAATATAAATTAATTTTTGCAAACGATAAGTAATAATTATTGAATTTTCGAAATAAAATAAACGAAACTAGCCAAATTTAGCATGTAAATGTTTAATATAGAATTAATGCTGTGTTTGGCGCCTTTTTACCTATTAAACACAACTGTTGTGTGGAAGCGGGTTAAGTGACAGATTCTGTTACAAACCTACTTGTTTTAAATACAATTAATAAATCAACTGCTTCGATATCAATATTTTAGCTTTTTTTTTAATTTTAAAAAGAATATTCTAGTTTATATTAGAAATGTTAGTAACTGAGAAAAGTGTAAGCTGAAGTGAATTCTACACAGGTCCACGTACACTCTTAAAACAAACGAGCGGTTTTAACTCAGTCTGAGTTAATTTCCACTCCTTTCCGTGCCGAAAATGCACTTCTCTTATAGGAGTGGATTTCACTCTTTTTGCGAATTGGGAAAAAGAAATAAAAGAAAACAATCTACGTCCTACACTCTTAAAACGAGCGGTTTTAACTCAGTCTGAGTTAATTTCCACTCCTTTCCGGTGCCGAAAATGCACTTCCCCTACAGGAGTGGATTTCACTCTTTTGTTTTAAGATGTATGTGTACCCCTGGAGCAAAGAGGACAAGCAGTCAAGAACTTCAAAATCAATCCAGACGAAATTCGTTTTCATTTGTACAATCCCACCACACATTTCTCACGTAAAATTTCATACTCCGCCCTTCCGTGGCCCGAGACGCCCAAACAACCGTTCAACAGAGATTACGACAACCTGTCCTCCGATTTCCCATCCCGAGACAAAACCTTCCGTGTATACTCTTAAAAAACAGAAAAGAAAAGATTACGACAGGCAATCCGATTGTCGAGTTTTGAAAGCTCGGTAGAAAAGGACAGGAGATGCAGGGATCCGTGGAGGGAACATATATTACTGGAAATGGTGACATTGTGTTTGAAATGCGTTATAACTGGCGATTAGCCGCTCTATATTGTAGTTAAATTTCAGGTGACTTTTTATTTTGTGGTTACACCGTAAAATAATTCAAAACGTTCCTGGGAAATGTTGCACTCCTAAAACAAACGAACGGTTTTAACTCAGTCTGAGTTAATTTCCACTCCTTTCCGGTGCCGAAAATACACTTTCCCTATAGGAGTGGATTTCACTCTTTTTGCGGAGTGGGTAAAAGAAATAAAAGAAATCAAACTACGTCCTACACTCTTAAAACGAGCGGTTTTAACTCAGTCTGAGTTAATTTCCACTCCTTTCCGGTGCCGAAAAATGCACTTCCCCTATAGGAGTGGATTTCACTCTTTTGTTTTAAGAGTGTAGGCAGCCAGCGCAATTTAAATCAGTAATATTCCTGGAATGTATCCGTAACCTTTCCCCAAAAATATAGAAACGATCCCACTTAAAGCTAGTTACTTCCCTGGAAATGCCAAAAAATTTACCAATTTTTACCAGTCATTTCCCTGGAATATATCCCTAACTTTCCCCAAAAATATAGAAACAAAAGAACCCTAGAAATGTATTAAAAAAATTTGCCAAATTTTACCAATAATTTTCCTGGAATATATCAATACCATTCACAAAAATTTAGAAACGGTCCCACCATAAAGCCAATAACTTCCCTAAAAAAATACCAGGAACCTTTCAGAAGAAATTCAGAATTATTCCAGAAAATTAAGAATTCTATGGGAAGGCTGAAAATTCATTGAAGAATGTACTTCATAACAATGAAACTTTTTTAACCAGTTTAAATCTTTGAACTATTAATAAATATTTCTTTGTCATATCAATATATATCCACTCAGGTCCACTTTAATATATATTTTGCTGGTCAGTTAGATGATTTAAAGATTGTTGACAAACTGTCCACTGTTAATCTCAAACTCCCACCAAATGCCTCGTTGCTTAAGGGGAGTCGTATGGGTGTTTGGGTCAAAAATGTCGATTTTCTGTTTTTCTTTTATTTTTAATCTGTATATCTATAGCTTTAATTTAAGACCAAGATTAATGATTTCTGTTTAGTAGTTTTCTTTTTATAAGCACTTTTCAGAAACTCTGTATATCAGTTCTTACATATACCTCAATTTTAATTTTGCGTTTCCTGAAATATAAGGTTTTTCAACAGTTAGGAACATTTTTCTCAGGAACTACAAAAGATATCAACATATTTTGTTTTATTATTTCTTCCCCATTAATAGCTCTTTGATTTAAAATGAGGAATTTTAAATATCTCGGCTCAAAAAAAGTTATATAACTTTAAATCAGATTTGTTGTGGGTTTTTTAATACATATTCTTAAAAAACCACTGTAAAGGAATTTTTTATACTGTGTAATATCCTCAGTTTAAATCAAAGAGCCAGATGTAAAGAACAAACTATAAAAAAGTTCATAATGATATCTCATATAGTTCCTGAGAAAAATGTTCATTAAGTTAGTAAAATTTACATGGATGAGATAACCATCCGACTCCCCTTAAGGATGCTCATCACCCTCATACCCCGTCATCCTTCGATCGGGCTTGCTAATGGTAAGTCTATGGGGAAAAATGTATTTTATTCCAATAAAAGCAATGAAATTATAGGAATATTTTGATGCAGTTTTTTTAAATTCATAAAACTCCAATAAAATTGTGCTTTTAGAGGTTATTTTTTTTAAACGTTATTTACTTTTTTTTAAATAGAAATTTTATTTTTAGTGAATTATTTAAGTTAGTTAAAAGAAGAAAAACTGAAAAAATCCTCGCACGACAAAAGTTTCAACAGTTTTCTATTTATACAATATCTTAAAAGTTAAAAATTTATTTTTTTAGGTAAGGGTTTTGGCGGAACAATTTTTATTCGTTCTACTCGTTTTTATTACAGAGGCTGGCCATTTAATTAAAAAAAAATTGCAATGTATCGGCACTGAATTGCCTCGCTATTTGAAAGGACGCATTAGCCAACTCTTCCAAACTATAAGCTGCGGTAACTCCCTACTTATTAGTACAAAAAGACAATATATTAAGCATCACTAGCTGTTATGAAGGCCCAGTGGCTTAGTGGTAGTGCTTCGCATTGCCACGCCACAGGTCCGGGGATCGAATCCCAGATTGGGCGAGGTTGACCCATCCTTTCATCCCTTGAGTGGGTCGATAAAATGGGTACCAAGCATGCTTGGGAACTAAACACTGGGGGTTCCGCGTGAGGCTGACCACCTTGCCGGGACATAGCACCCCATAGCCCTAGGTCACGAAAGCTGAAATGCGCACGGCAGGCCTTGGCCCACTAATGGGCTGTTGCACCGAGGAGTTTAGCTGTTATGAAAAAAAAAACAGCTGAAATACAACAAAGTAATATTTCTTCTCCATCCCAATGCACATAACGGTTATGAACACCACTCCAAAAGAAGTTCTTCTTGGAACATGGAATCTTCACCGGAAGAAATAAAGGGTTGGTTCTCGCGCTTAGTTCCGATTGGCCGAATGTGTTCGAGGACTTTTCAGAGAAAGTTCGGTGAATGTGAGGCTGACGCGTCACACCTCAACTAAACTCTTTGAGCCCAGAAGTAATTGACAGGATTAGTAATACGACTCTAATACACATGAAAAGATCTGAGGCCAGACGTGGGAATGGTTTGGTTTGGTTATGCAAAATTATTAGTTAAGCTATTAGATATATGGCATTATTAGATAAGCTATATGGTCTAACTCAACACCTCTTATATAAAAGGCCTCCATTATAATTAGTATTTTACGAATGACGCTATACGAATGCAATACACATGAAAAGTTATGAGGACAGATGTGGAAATCGTTTAGTTTTGTTAAATTAATATGACATTGCTAGATAAACTATGGTCTATTTCAACACCTCCTATATAAAAGCCTTCCTTAAGGATTAGTATTTTACGAATAACGTTATACGACTCCAATACGCATGACAAGATCTGAGGCCAGACGTGGGAACGGTTTGATTTGGTTGGCTATGGTAAAATTCAACACTTCTTATATAAGGCCTCCATTAGAATTAGTATTTTACGAATGACGCTATACGACTTTAATAAACATGATAAGTTCTGAGGACATATGTGGGAACTGTTTTGTTCGGTTACGTTAAGGCATTAGATAAACTATGGTCTGTTTCAACACCTCCTGTACAGAAGGCCTCTATATAAGGATTAGGATTTTACTAATGACGTTTTACGAATGAAGTTATACGACTCCAATATGCATGACAAGATCTGAGGCCAGACATGGGGACGGTTTGGTTTGGTTATGTTACATTAATGTGACATTGTTAGATTCATTATGGTCCAATTCAACACCTCTTGTATGGAAGGCTTACATTGGGATTTTACGAACATTGGGTGGTGTACCTTTTTCTCAGAATCTGCTATAAGTATCAACCTGAAATTTTTTAAACATATTTAAGAAGTTAGTTTCTAAAATTCGCTGGAGGGATTTGGGCACAACTATCTTACTTCTTTTTTAAAAACATTATTGAGGTTTTTTTCGGTCAAAAATATGTAGTTTCACTTAAAAATTTATCATTTAAAAACTAAACAAAATTTTTACAAATGCCTTTATTAAAGTATAGTTTAACATCCATTTAATAACTATTAAAAATTTCTTTGAAATGTATCAAATAGACTCTGAGTAAAAGGTATATAAAAAGGTCAATTTAACATGGGCTTCAATGGAGGGCTCCGGTCCCCCTTAATGTTCGTATCTTGCAAAAACAATATATTTTAGTCCATTACGAACAATATAGTAAAAAAAGTTTTAATTAGTTCTAATTAGTTTTCAGAAACAAAAGAGCAAATATATCAAGCAGAGTGAACCAAAATATATCAAATTTCTCTGGCAAATTAAATTTGCAAAGCACATGTCAAACTGAATTGAACATATTCGGGCTTATAGCAGTAGTATGTTACACACAAAAAGTATTACAAACGCATTTCCCCAAAATTGATATAATGGATAAGAAAAATGGGTTTAAAATTTGTGAGTCAATAATAAACAACATACAATAAAAATGCCATTATATATTTCCGAAAATCCATCAAAACCTGTAAAAACAATTTGGAACATGCGTTAAAATTCCCCAATTCTCGTTGAAATTGCCACCTTAAATTTTCTCAGCGACCTGAATCCGGTATACCGAGCACTCTTTGAGGGATACTGACATATAAACCCGACTGTACGATTTTGTAGCAACGCACATACAGTTCCTGGACAAATTATTAGACGCACTGCAAGATTTCATGTATCAATCAATGATGAACAAAATACCTTTAGAAGGACATTAGTGTTCCTAAACTGAAGCTATTGATTAGAAAATACTATCTGCTATACTTAATACATATATCGACATCTTTTTTAATGATATGGCATTCTTTGGTATGTTTTCATCATTACTAAAAAAATACAGTACGTTTAATAATTTGTCAAGGGACTGTAATTTAAATAAAGTTATAAATTTTATAATTTCACTATATTTTAGAATTTAAAGTACGGATGAGTCATTTATAATCATCTGCAACAGAAAATAATTTTAAAAAAGTTAAAGAAATTTAATTTACAGTTAAAAATTTAATTTTTTTTATCTCATGCAGTGAAAACAAAATTACGCTTCAGTAAATTTAACATTTAAATCCTTCTGAGCATTTAGTAGTAAAAAGAAACAGTTGGTTTGTTGGAGAGCTCTAAAATGGCACGCTGAATTAAAGAGAAAGGCTTCAAATGTAGAAAATATCTCTGCTTTTTGTATCCACAAGATTATCTTTTTAAACACCACTCTGGTTTTTTTTTAAAATTTATTACAAAAAATATCAGGTTTTCACTACTATTACTCACAATCGATGTGGCCAAAACAAAATCTTAATCCTTCACCCAAAATAGTTTAGTTTGAATTATCGTCGCACTAGAGCTACACGAGGGCTATTGGCGACGGGAGTCGTATTTTAGAACCACAGTCAAGTAACGAGCCGACACCTGAGTAGGTACCCAACGCAACCGTTAAGGGCGACATCGTACGCAGCGTTGGGACTCTTGGAGGATATTTAACGTGCACTCCCTCTACACGGGGTATTATTCGTCAGACATTTTTGGCTGCACGGGCCGTTTATAGGTCGGCAGTTATTTTGGTGATGCCCGGACCCGAACCTGGGACCTTTCGCATGCTAGGCGGACGCCTAACCGACTGGGCCCCCCTAAAATAGATTTCATTTATACCCATTACCTAATATAAAATAATATAGGGTAATAAAAGTATTGCGCCGAAAAATGCGATATGGGATTTTGTATTTTCCACACGTTTTGGAAGGTGCAGATTCTAAAAAAAAGTAATTCTTGATTCTTGAATTATTCTAAAAATATTAAGATCCAATAAACCGCCGATAAAAGTAACATAAAAAAAGATAGTTATTTTATAGAACTAAACCGAAACCATTGAAATATTTTTTTGACCGTTCAGTAATGTCATTCCGCCTAACTCACGTGACATGGGTTACCACCATTTGCCCTTATTTTATGTCGCCAATGCTCAGGCTACAGTTATAAAACGTCTTTGATATCTCCAACACAACGATGAAACAATTGAATTATTATGTCAGAAAAGAATAACGACCGGGAGAGAGAAGCGAACCGCGAAAAATCGCGTAAAAATAGCTGATTGACGCGACTAAGAGATTGATTGCGCAGAAATATCTTGTTTATCAACAGTTATCAATCTTAGACTGATCAGCGAAAGAGTTGGAATTTTGTTTTTTAGGCGTTTCGGTTCGCTCTTTTATAGCACTTAGATAAAGGGATGATTAGAAGCATTTTAGAAGAAGTTTTGAAAAGGTCATTGATCGAAAGTAAAATGAGCTATTAACACTGTACTATAGAGTGGGCAAAGGGCTATGTAAAGTAATAATAATTAATGCTAAAATGTATTTAAGCACAAAAAAACTATCTATATCTGGCCAGAATGTCTTCTTACAATCTTAAAACAAACGATGGTTTTAACTTAGCCTGAGTTAGTCGGAGTTAATTTCCATTCCTTTCCGTGCCGAAAATGCACTTCCCCTATAGGAGTGGATTTCACTCTTTTGTTTTAAGATAGTGTAGTGAATTGGTCCACAGCTTAATTGATTCTAAATCTTAACACCAATAGCTGATACGTTCGCCTAGTGTTCTTCACTCCAGAGGTCTGCATACGTGGAACTATTCAGAATTCACTTCACAACTTCATTTTACAGTTTTTAGCTTCCACATTACGTTTATAACTTAAAAAGTGGAAGGTATTATAATCGTTCAGTCCGTCTGTCTGTCACTCACTTTCATAGCCCAATCTACAAATGCTACAAGCAAGTGTGATACGTCAAAAAATAAGCGCATTGAAATTAGAAGACATTGAAAAAATCTCAGAAAAAAAATTCGAATTCGAAGTACTTTAATTGATTAAAAAACTGCAAACTTTAATGATCATTTAAAAAGCACAAGAAGCCATTTTTTATTAGAATTAAATCACCATTGTCATTCGCAACAATCACTCGAGAAACTTTAATTCTTTTAAATAATAAATTAAAAGAAATTTATTTTTGCGAAATCAATCCGTTTGAAATGACGTCAAATATATTTCACTAAGAGATTCTTTGTTTGTATGTTAATTTGAAATGATTTGGTTCTATTTAAAAGAGAGGAATATTAAATATTTATTCTTTGAAATATAAATTAATTTTTGCAAATGATAATAATTATTGAAATTTCGAAATAAAATAAATGAAACTAGCTAAATTTAGCGTGTAATTGCTTATGATATAGAATTAATATTGTGTTTGGCGACTTTTTTCATGTTAAATACAAATGCTGTGTGGAAGCAGGCAGAGTGACAGATTCTGTTACAATTCTACTTGTATTAATACTACTTTTGATATTATAAATAAGAATGGTCCTTGCTTCGAAAAACACCAATACCGAAGCAACTGTTTTATGAATTGCATAAAAAAAGACGTAGAAAGGCGGTCAAGCACGATTTCGGAGGTTTTACAAAAAACTTTTTTTTAAACTATAAATGTATACGACAGTTTGAATTTTTAAAAGTGTTAGAATAAACTATTCATTTAAAAAACTGACATGCCTATTTGTGCATTCATAGCACACGCACAAAATGTATTTTTAGAGCTTAAAACTTCAAAGCACGCGTGACGAAAGCAGTGACGTAGAGGCCTAGGGAACCGTTTGTGATGTCTATATTTTTTGACACTTTTTTCTTCTTCATAAAGTTGTAAAAAAAAAAGATTTCGTTTGCTAAGTTGATTTTGAACGAACTTTTTCTTCTAAAATAAAGTATTTAATAAACTACCTACTGAACTTCAGAGTATCCCTTCTTTATGCAGGTTTAGAAATTCTTTATTTAAATTTATTTTGTCATAGACGATATTGATGTATTTTTTAATTTATAGAAGAGAACGGTTTTTTTTATATATATTTCCCGCTGACCAGAATTTTGGGCATTTTTGTTTTGATTATTTAGCATTGCATTGCCACTTTTTTCTTTTTGTGTATATTTATGTACTTAATCTTATTATATTGTGGTTTTTCTTATTTCAATTTATAATGTCTTATTATTGTGTCTTTCAATTATAATTATGTTTATATAGTCACATATACGGGGTTTTTCTAACCCCCTTGCGACCAACAAAAATTTTCTGTAATTGTTTTTTTTTTTGTTAATAAAGTGTTTGTTTGTTTAAAATATAAACCAAATTCAAAAATCTAAGAAATCCTGAACCTCCTCATGGATGAGCCACTCAGCAAATAATTAACCCATTTTTCAAAATTTCTTACAAAATAAACTTTTGCATATGTATTCGTTTGAAAATAAGCTTAAACAAAAAAATGTTGGTGTATGATTTTGCAGAGGTTATGACAGAATATAATTAATAAAACATGGATTTTTGATGTTTTACCCGGACTCAAGTCATCCTTACTCGAACGCACAAAGTTTATTGTACAAAAAAATATTAATAAGAATAAAATGTCGATTAGATTCACCCTTTCGAAATAACAGTCTCAAGATTCGTTATCACGAACTCTCTACATGCGAGATTATTGAATTTCTTCTAAGAAAATTAAAATAAAAATACGAAGAAAAACGTATGAGATTACAATTTTTTTAATATCAACTGATTATTATCATACAAAAATGTCATTTTTATCCTCTCCTTCAGAATTTCTTATTTGAGGTTGATATTTGGAACTTTTCCAAAAGCGTTCGAAAAGAAGAGAAGTTCAAAGAGACCCTTTGTTTACCTCCCTCCAGTTGTCAGATCTCTTCGCTTCAGTTCTGAGTGGTTTAAAATGAGCAAACGATTTTTCCCTCTTTTGAGTATTTTTTTTTTAAAAAAAGAGCTTGTCTATCTTTTCTTTGAAGAATATTCTATTTTAATGGTTCTGTGTTGACTCTTATTTTGTTAAGTTGTTTTTGTGTTGTTCAAAAAGTTTTATGAAGTCGCGTCTTTTGCGTTATAAGTTTTGGTCATTTTGTCAGTCAAGGGATGAAATAAATTGGAGCATTAAAAAATAACTCTTATGATGTGATGTAAGTTTATTATTTTAACGTTTAAAGTCCGAAAATAATAGTTTATAAACTAATAAGCAAAAAAGCTACTTTGTAACAGTCACCTACCATTCTTAACTGAATAATAATATATTTTTTTCTTCTTCAGGAAATTGTTTTAAAATTCATTGAATTAGTGTAAAAAATCTGTTGTAGGTCTACGGGCAGGTTTTCAGTGACAATCAGGGCCTGTTCTTCCATAAGGCAGGCCCGGGCCTAGGGCCCCAAATTTTAGGGGTCCCTAAATTTCAGTTTCTATTATGGTAAATGCTGTAAATCTTCAAAATATCAGTAAATTAAAAAAAAGTTCTGATACTCCACTTTGTTTTTTGCTCGATTTTGAATTAGAATTTGGCCTAACGTGATTGTTTTGATCGATATTTATAAGGAAGCCAGGTCATATAGCACCATCATTACTGGAAATCATACACAACATTTTCCGTAAAGGGGCCCCCAAAATAGGTTGTGGCTATAGTCTCAGTTTTCCTAGAACAGGCCCTGGTGACAATAGAAATGCTGAATGAAAATATTCTTTATCGAACTTTGATTTGTGAAATCAATATCACGTGGGAATAGAGCCCCAATTGAAACACCGATTGCAGGAAAGGCAGGAATGAAAGCTAGGATGAAATACGTCACCTGAAAACAGCCAAATTGAGTTGACCTAGACTCTGAACAACTTTCGAAGAATCAACAGCCAAAATACTTTTTAACAGTAGGGGGAACTAGGGACATTTGACCCCTAAAGATACATGACAAAATGCCTTTTTCTCAGCAATGGAAAAGTTTTGTGAGTTGAAAGTGGCATCACTTTTTTCCTTTCAGCCAGTTG
This sequence comes from Oedothorax gibbosus, assembly GCA_019343175.1. Classification (NCBI taxonomy): domain Eukaryota; kingdom Metazoa; phylum Arthropoda; class Arachnida; order Araneae; family Linyphiidae; genus Oedothorax; species Oedothorax gibbosus. The sequence goes on from JAFNEN010000813.1 coordinate 11,475, forward strand.
ATCACATGGTGAAAAAAACGAGCTGAATCATTGCGTATTTGTTAAGTTATGCGAAGAAATACGTTTTCATGCACTGAAAGTAAATTTTTGAGGCCGTAAGGTTTTTCGGTCTACATTTTTTGGTTTAAAAGAAAGATTTTTTTCAATTAGTTATTTGTTTAGTTCATGCTATTACCTACAGTTACATGCATAATAGTGCTAATGTAATTATTCGCAAATGACTTTGTTTTGGGATTAAACAAAAAAAGTGCAACTAGGGATAAGTGACCCAAACCAATTAGGGATATGTGACCCAAGTAAACAACACAAAAGTAGACAGAAGTAGACCAAGTAAATTTTTTTTTAAATCACGGGAGTCCCAAAAGTAATTGACTGGGTCCTTATTGACTGGGTCCAAGTATAAGGTTTGTTTGGAAGGTACAAGGGAATTTTTTTTTAACGAGCTTACAATTCAATATGCAGAAAAAATCGATGGAAAGTGTTTTAAATGTCCTAAAATGGATAATACATCCCAAAATGAAATTGATAAATGAGTAGCGATTCTTCAACCACATGTGTTTCTCTGCAAAATAAAAGAAGCCCCAGTTTTGTATTTCGAACAGAATTTACTTTTAAATTCGATTATTTCGTTAATATAAGCATAATTAATGAGATAAAAATAAAAAGTAATAATTTTGCCTGAAAATAGTATAAAATCTATATAAACTTTATAATATGATATTAGTTTTGTTATTTGGTAAAAGTTTTTTGATTATTTTAAGTTATACTATCACATTTTGGGGTTGGGTCACGTATCCTGGTCACGTTGGTCTTTTAAATAATTTATATTTTACTACTATTGCAGTTAATACTACAGAAAAATACTAATATATATTGTGTACTACTTTATGAAGTATAAATTATCTGCATTTACACATTCATAAATAGTGTTTTTTAAAAGTTACAAGCATAAAACTTCGAGTGGGGTCATATGTCCCTGGTTCCCCCTAACTAAAAATCAAGTATCATTTAATATAAAAACGTGCTATTGATATCCGGTTTAGATATACCTTGGCTTTAGTACATGCATAAATTAGTTAGAATCAAATATAATGTTTTGTCTTCTTCTTGTAAAGGGGTAGGGGTAGGTACATATATATTCCGGCTTGTGTGCTTGATCAGAGACCCGCTTATGAAGCCTTGGTCAAGTAAGACAGACACAGAAAGAATTTTTTACTGTCACAGAGAAAGGAACATACACCCAGGGCGAAGGCGGGAATCGAACCCGCACCCGTTACAGCGCGCAGACAGCTAGCTTAATGGTCCAAACCACTCGGCCAACCGGGCCCCCTTCTCGTAAAGCATTCAACTGACTTTATAATCAGTTGGAAATGTTACATTGTTAAAAATTTGCGTTTGGTTTCGTCAAAAATATGGTTTCTAGCAGCTACAACGGCTGTAGGACGAAATATTTTACAATATTTGCGGGATTGAGTTGAACCATTTCTCAAGTTTTTGTTTCCAAAATATGAAACATGGTTCGATCTAATCGATAATATGGTGACATATTCCGCCACAAAGTCGTTGCAGCTACTAGGAACCATTATTAGGACGAAACCAAGCACACAATTTTTAACAGTGCATCATAAAGTTTAAGATGCAAATAAAAGCAAATTATTTGTTTCTAAGATGAGAAAAAAAACATAAATAAAATTATGATGCGGAATAAACCAATTCCAATTTCGTAACGCTCGAGACACGTGGCTTACAACAAAGAACTTATTCAATCAGGAAAGTGGTCCATCCGTAAAATGAAAATCAAAACAGTCTCACCCACACCTCAAAGAAAGTAAGAAAACACCTCCAGACAAAAAGCAACAAACACCTCAACTCATAATGCAAAGGAAGATAAAATCCCGAAATGGAGTGAAGAGAACATTTATTCAAAAGAAATGGATGAGAAAGAGAAGAACATATTTTACTTTTTTCATGTGTTATTTAACTGTTTTTAACTTAGCAGAGATCTTGTTTTAAGCGAGTGAAATTTTCGAAAGTACAATGGGGTTGTTTCACGTCATGGAGCTCCAACGGTTTGCAGTCATTTGTTGTCTGGAAGTACTTATGTTTCGGTATTCGAAAATGAATTTTCCAAGAATATTTTACTTATTAAATTTTTATAAATGCAAACTTCTTGCTGTGCTGTTGGTTGTTCAAAACATTTGTTAAATAAAGCTTGCATAGAAAGAAAAAATTCTTTTCATCTATATCGGTTATTTTGAGAGTGAAACCAAAGCAACCAATGAAATAGCAGTACGTGAAACCGAAGCAACCAATGAAATACAGTACGGATACAAATCAAAACAAGAGCGTTACATCGTCTGAAACATTCACATTGTATCTCACATTAATTCGAAATATTTTGATGAATAATTATTGGCTCCGTCACAACGTGAAATTTTAATCATTTGTTTAATGGGCATGTTTCAGGTCTTGAGTGGCCACAGAAATGCTGAATAAAAATAAATTCTTTCTCGAGCCTCGATGGGTGAGTCAATGTCCCATGAGAACATAGCACCAATCGGAGCACTGGTCGAATGAATTGAAAATTTAAGGAAGTACGTCACCTGAAACAAGCCAATTAGCAATTTGAAGTACAGTTAGCTCTCATTTTATTTCGAAGAAATATATGAAGATAATTCTTGGCTTAGAACTTGCTTGTTTCACGTGGCGTATTTACTTCCATCTTTAATTTCTGTACTTCCTTCAATTTTTGCTCTGTTTCAACGGGAAAATGATTCACAAATCGAGACTCGGGAAATAATTTATTTTCAATCAGCATTTCTGTTGCCACTTACGCCAGTCAAGATCTGAAACATGCCCATTATATCACCCTAATGTCAAATTTTAATCAGTTGTTTAATTAGCAATTTAAAGAGGTAGTTGTACTTGGAACAATGTTGTAGTAGTACTTGCCAACAATGAAAGTTAACGGCTTTTCTTATGACATTGGAAGGTAATTTGAAACAGCATATATACATAAGTTTAAGCGGTTGCGATTCTATTGAATGTATTTATGTACATATGCAACGGTAAATTGCAAGAATTAGAAAGTTTAGGTGTCGTTGCTGATAAAACACTTATCTTTTTCTGCGATTCATCTAGACAAGCTATTACGTTTTCCGAATTTGTGGAACAAATTATTACGTATAAGGACAACTAGTCTATCGAAAGAACACGCGTCTCACATTACAATTCAAAAGAAGCGTTCCATCTTGAAGATGAAAAGCGGGGCATTGAGGGACGCATCTATCCAAAACATTCTTCCCGCCCGTTTCTCTAACGTTGTCCCGAGAGAGGCCATTGTTTCAATTCCAACACGTGCAGAATAGAGCTATTTCTCTCCATTTTTTTAAGAAAAGGTTTTCGTTAGAAAAAATGGCGCCCACAGTTGCCTTTCTTCTTTATTTTATGATTCCATTCGAGATGACCGAATTTCACTTTTCTTTTTAAATAATTTATTTTGCTTTTATTCGTTCATGTCTCGGGAGATTTCGATATGATTGTCACTGTTGTGTAGAAACTTGTTCTACTCTCTTTTTGCTTCTATTTTCTTTACTAATTTAGGGAACCATTCATTTATTAATGTAACATTTTTTTACACGAAAACATTTGTAACTTATCGTAAAAATGGAAGATATAGCATTGTTCTTTTTTTTATTGTTAGAAAAATGAAAATAGCTATACTTTTCAATAGGTAAGGGAAGATTTAGTAAGAAAGGTTTCTTACATTCCTCAAAGGCGTGGATGAAAATTTAATATATCTTTGAATGCTTTTGTTTTGTACTTTTAACATCGTTTTATCTATTTTCCTTTTATTTTTAAGTAACATATTATTTAAATTATTTATTTTAACAATTCTTAACGATATATAGAGTTTTCCTGAAGACATTAGCACAGATCGCGATATAACCGAATCAGCAATATAGCGAGCGACGTAATTTAGAACCATAACCAAGTGACGAACCGACACCTGAGTAGGCATCCAGCACAACTTTTGAAGGCGACATGGTTAGTGGCGTCAGGACTTTGGAGCATATTTAGGGCGAACAGACGTATTGCATTTCGCAGTAAAGTAATACTTTTCGGGCTTTTGTACTGCCTGTTTCAAAGAGTCCTAAATTCTAAAATATGCAAAATGCACTGTGTTTTTGGATTTGTACTGAAAAATTTCCAGCATTTGACATAAGGAATAAAGTTTCGCCAAAAAAACATTCAATAAAGTTATTAAACAATATTTTAGGATTTTATTTATTACAATCTACAAGGTAACTGGTTTGCACACCATATTATAAGACTCAATTCGATTTACAAGACTGACTTTATAGTATTTAACATAAAATGAACTATATGCCGTGATGCCGTGTAATTGTTGTTTTTAACACTGTACTGCATTAATCTTGAAAATATCTAGTCACCCTAAGCATATTGAATAGGGTATTTGACAAAAAATATTTTATTGACTATAAAATATTCTTATGCCAAAAATATTAGACCCATATTTTTTCTTTTTTTCAAGTACACCATAAAAAGGGAGAAAAATGAATTTTAAAATTAGGACGAAAAATTACACCCGAAAACGCTTTGTGGCTGTCACGTGGTATCTATGACGTCACTAGTAACTATAAACAAACTTTGAAACACCATTTTGGAATCTACTTTAAGCAAATCTGAACTATCCGCATCTGTAAAACCTCCTTCCATTATCTATATAATTCTTATTTTAATAGTAAATTAGATTAAATCCAGTTTAATTGCAAGCAAAAAAACATCACACCGGTTTGTTTATATATACTAGTGATGTCAGCCAAATCGACGTGTTTGTGATCACGTGACGTACCGATGAAAAATAAGCCATTTTAAAATGATTTTTATGAATTCTTTAAAGATTTATTTTGCAAAAATATATATACGTTTGTTATTTTTGGGTTCTCAAACTATAATTTAATATTGGAAGGTATTTTAGCGATACAGTCAAGTACCCTATTTGAACTTCCTTTGCACCGGTATTTTCCGCGGACTTTTTAGCCACACAGACCGTTTACAGGCAGACAGGTATTTGGGCAATACCCAGGGGACATTTTGCATGCAAGGCAACGGCCTTACCAACTGGGCTCTCCAGTCCCTTATTATTCGTAGAATAAAAAAAAAGTATGAAACGGAAAATGAATACGGAATGATATGAATACGGAAAAGTTAATATAAATATGATTTTTAAATAAGTCCGTTTCGGTATGCGTTTTCCTATTGATAATGCACAAAGTTATATATATATATTTATGAATCAGTTAAAAGTTTACTATAAATGGACAGACAATAAAAACTTTTTCACAAACAGAGAAAAAGTACAATATAAGAGATCTAGGAACATTTATGTCAAGATAATGTGAAGGAAAACGTTTCGTGAATAAAAAACTTTCTATAAGAAGAACTAACGTTAGCAGCATTCCGTTACAAAAAAACGAAAGAATTCCTCAACATCACTGTAACTGCAACTGAAGCATCGTTCTTTGTTTACTCACAGGTCACACAAACCAAAACAATGCAACTTGTTCCACAACAAATACGTATAAAAAAATAATGATAAAAAATCGCACAGTAGCTGATAGACCTACTCACGAAACCCGAAAGCCGTTCTTTGTTGCCACCCACAAAAGAGAAATACGCCTTCAAAACTAATCCATTAAATCCTTAGAACAAAATACTCCGATCAACAATTCTATCGATGTACTCCATCGGAATCGTGGCTAGAGAGGAAATGTTTACGGTTATTTAAGAAGACAGTCATTTAAGGGTTTTACTACTTTTTAAAAGACTTGTTTTTAGACTTTTGTAAAGAACAATTATTTTATCTATTTTCGATTTAAATAATGCATTTTAGATATTTTCAGCAAAATGAAATTATATACGAAAGGGAATGTAATTTTTTTTATGAAAATATGATAACGTCACTGAATTGAAAATTGTATTATATTTAGCCTACTTTCCTTTTTATAATTAGAATAGAAGTAATAAGAAATAGGGTGTTGATATCGTTGAGACGGGGGGTCCGTCTACCTGTTTATTTGTCCGTACTTCTATTAGTATGGCATCTACGACCTATCTTTCATACATTTAGTCTTTTTTTTGTCCGTACCTTCCCCTTTTCATCTTCCATTCTAAACATTCCGATTTACGAAATATATATTTTTTCCCTTTAAAATGTATGACTTGAGTAAATAATTTACTTTTTCTCCGCCAGTATCCACTATTAAACAATTCTGTTTTAACAAACAGATTTTTTAAAATTCCTTTTGTGTTTTAAAGGAATGACATTAGAAACTTGACTTTTCAACTTTTTGTCTGTCCTTATACTATACGAATTGCTCCGAGTATAAAATTAACAGAAAATTGGGCTATTTTAGTTCTTTTACAACTTGATTTCAACGCAGAACACGGGCATCGCCAAAATAACTTCCAACCTATAAATGGCCCGTGCAGTCAAAAATGTCCGACGAATAATACCTCATGCAAAGGGAGTGCACGTTAAAAATGTTCCCAAGTCCCGACGCTGCGTACGATGTCGCCCTTAACGGTTGCGTTGGGTGCCTAATCAGGTGTCGGCTCGTCACTTGACTGTGGTTCTAAATTATGAAGCTCGTCGCCAATAGCCCTCGTGTAGCTCTAGTGCGACGATAATTCAAACTAACCTAACCAACGCAGAACAGGTGTAAAACATCACAACTAGTCTTTTTTTTCACAACCCGCATCGTGACCAGAGCATAGACTGGAGAGAGGGAAAGGAAATCGTGAGCAAATGATTTTAAAAAAAAAAGAATATTTATTTTGTGTTCCATACCGGTTGTTTTTCGAATGTGGGTCACCCTTCAACTGCGGGGGTGTTGAAAAAGAGATGAATATATATTGTATATATTTTTTTAAAAGAAAATAAATATCATCTTCCTTGTTATGATGGGTTGAAACAGCTTGCGGGGGTGGAATCATCTTGCCAAATCGGCAGACGATTTGAAAATAATCGTTTGGTTCAGAAAAGTGCCTGAGGGGGAGGATTCCGGCGTGTTGGAGAAGGTTAGTTGGTCACACTAGAGCTACACGCTTCGATAAGTGCATTAAAAATATTTTTTTCCTGGAATTTAAAACAACCCTAACAGAGGCAAGAAAATTGGAAGTTTTTTCTTGTTATGTTATTTCTTTAAAAATTCAGAGGTAGGATTATTTTTGAAATAATAGAGATTTATGTAAAAAAATTTTTTCAAGTATATGAATAAAAAATATAGACAAATAGTTTATTTACAAGGGTTATGCTAAGTTTAACTGATGAGTAAACTACGAAAGAAATGTAGGAGGACAACGCGCAACAATTGAAAGCATGGTCAATTAATTAAATGCACCAAAAAGAAAGATTGCTTTAAGTAAAGTATTCATAGTATAAAATGTTTTTCTTTGTGAATTTTTTTTCTAATAACAAATATTCATTTCGGAATCTTTTTTAATGATAAGTTTAACAGTTACAAATCTGTTAACAAAATATATATTTAAAAAAAACTACTTGTGTGTATTATTCGAAAATGGTTGTCGAAAAACGCATTTAGAATAACTGATAAATATTTATCAATAAGTTTAAAATAGTTAAAAATCTGTTTAAAAAATATTAAAAAATACTTTTTGTTATTATTCGAAAAATACCGTAGAAAAACACATAAAAAAGCTATAGTATAACAGACAAACCCTTTCGCTCCCAATGGCACTTGGAATCATCGGCTTGCGATTATTTTTTCTCACTAAGTTAAACTCGTACTTATTTCAAATAAATTTTATTAAATTCTCCAAAAAAATTTCGATAAACTTATATTTTCTTTTTGTATCGTTAGATGGAAGAATCGTGTCGTTTGGAGAATTAAATAATGTTTGTTATAATTAAATGAAAAGATGAAAAACTTGGTAAAATAAAATTTATTCTCAACCAATTTTATTAAATAAATTAACCATAAATTTTTCCTGCCTGCATTTTTAAATGTTTAAAAGTATAATGTTAACTATTTTCAACAAATAAAGCTTCGAAAAAATTGTTATAGTTTATTCAAAAGTTATGATTCTAATAATTCCCCCCAAAACTTTAGTTTAAAAAAATTGGATTTTTCCCCTGCTTTTTACCATTTCATTCTGGATGCATAATGAGTCTAAATCATAACTTTTAGATTTTTAGAATAAAAAAAATGAAAAGTTGGACCAAAAGTGTTAAATTAAACGATGCATTGCCAAATGTGACAACCCCACCATCAAATGAGAAATAACCTCTGGAGGGTGCGATAAGGATGTTCTGACCGTTCGTCAGTCCTTTATAACTTGCGGACTTGGGAGTACCAGGATTAAAGTTGATTGCTTGGCGCACGATTCTCGACTCTGGGGATTTAAAACTGGAAAATTTACTCATTTGGGGCTAATTGGCTGTTTTACTTTTTGTTTTGTTAGGGTTGCTATATTTTTCGGGGAGAAGTAGTTTAGTGAGAAAAGCACTTTAAAAGTTAATGCTTACAGTCATATTTTATAAAGATTGTTCGTTGTTGAAAGGGGATTGAACTATAGCTTGGTTTTGTTTATTATTTGGTATTTTAAGTTGGAGGATGTATAGCAATTTTGCATTATAACCAAATTTTCTAAATAAAAGTTCTTGAATATATTTTTAGTTGTATTGTCCTGACTGACTTCAGTTTTCTTAGGGTAAGTTCAGAATGCAACGATTTTCGGATCTTAAATTTTTTTTTTGTCAGAAAGGTATACCATCAAACACCTATCTTTTATACTTTTTGCTCGTCTGTTTGTACGTCGGACGGACATCTGTCTCCAGGCCTTTCGACGATCAGCATTAAAAATTATGTTTTGCGTTTAAATCAACAAACACATAAGAAACTTTACTTATTTAAAAGAATATTTGAAGGATTTTTTTATGTCTTATAAATCTGTTTGGAATGACGTCTTTATTTTCTTATTTCTTACACAAGTTTTCGATTTTAACTAGTTCGATGTACTTAAATTCAAACAACATAAATATAAAACAATAAACAACTATACATTATTCCATTCCCACCGAAAATTTTAAAATAAGTTTTCGCAAACTTAAGACACAGAGTTTACGTAATATAAGTAATCTAGAGTTTACTTTCATCTTTTCCAGTGGGGACATACAGTCAATTAAAACTTCCTGTTGCCAAAACGGCAAACTTAATTTACCCTCGTCCATCCGTTACCGTCTCAGGAAGAGACGAGTTGTGCTGTTGAGTTCCTCCTCTTTCAAACAGATCGTTAATTTAACGTGGAACTGGTAATGTTGTTTCAAAGAATTTATTTTTCGTATCCGACATTCTAACTTGGTGTTGAAATTCATCTAGAGAGGTTTTGATAAAACCAAATCATTGACTATTAATATTTGTTTTGAGATTTAAGTATTATTAGAGAAGCGATTTTTAACAAACGTTAAAATTGAAAATGAAAAAAAAGTTGTGTTGAATACTGAATAATTTCGTAAACCACTTAAAATGCATCGGATCAACTTTTAAGTGTTTTATTAATAAGCCAGAAGTTCTCAAGCTGTACCCTATGGTTCATTGGGGCAATTTCATTTCACCGCAAGTAAAAAAAAACAGTTTCACAACATCCTTAGTAACATAGCATGCATGTGTATTTACTTAGAATATCCCGTGTCATTCTTTTAATATAAATCTGATACTATAGTGGATCGACTCAATTGCCTTGTTTCACGTGATGTAGCATCATTCATGTTTTCATTCTGGATTTCTTTGTTGGTATCGGTTATTGGTGATATGACACGGTTACCCCCGCCCACTACATTGATTAACCAACAACACTTCTTGACACTCAAAACGTGAAATATGCCATAATTCCTAGTGCTAAACAAGTCTACGCAAGGGTAGCCGCCATGCTGCACATCTCCTAATTTTGAGAAATAAGTAGGACGAAATTGTCTAACGAAATTGACGAACGTCTAACTTTAATCCCGAACTAAATTTGACTAATTAAATGGTAATGTTTCAGATGATGTAACGCTATTTTTTTCATTTTTTCCGCTTCCAGCGATTTCATTGGTTGTTTCAATTTCACTCTCAAAATGACCGTCGCAGATGAAAAGAAACTTTTTATGAAAGAACTTTCTATGCAAGGTATCTTCATCAAATGATTTGAACAAGCAACAGCACAGCAGGAATTTGGCATTAAAAAAAATTAATAAGTGAAATAAACTTAGAAGACTCATTTTAGAATACCAAAGCAAAAGTAATTACAAACAAAAAATTAAAACACGCTTGAAATGTTGCCACTCACGACGTGAAACAACCCCATTATGACATTATAATTGATAGACTCAATTGGCTTGTTTCAAGTGACGTAGAATCATTCATGTTTTCATTGGTGGTATCTGTGATTGGTGATATGACACGGTTACCCCCGCCCACTACATTGATTAACCAATCGAGACTTTATTTTCATTCATGTGGAGCTGTTGACACTACAAAACGTGAAATATGCCATACCTTCTAGTGCTAAACAAGCCTACGCTTTTGAGAAATAAGTAGGATGAAATTGACGCCTAACTGCAATCCCGAACCCAATTCGACTGATCAAAAATTGATTTAGTTGTCAGACTTCGAGTACAATTTGTCAATATAGTTTTCCCATCGGCCTACCTAGCTCCTTTGCAAAATTCCATTGGTGGGCATCTTTTATAGGAGTGCCGGTAAACGAGTTGATCGTACTTTATCATGTGTTAATAAAGGTAATTAAAATCACTAGTGTGTTTGAACTCGAAAATGTCCTCTACCCATTTAATTTATTTTGTCTGTATTTGTTTTAATAAGTTCAGTTATCATCTCCGGTAAGTTATCATTATCATTCCAGTTATCACTCCGGTTGTATCTTAAATAGCCGGACCAGAGGACATGATCAGAAATTGAATAAATCATGCTTTAAAAGGGAGGTAAGAAAACATTATTTTTACAATCGAGTTAATTTGTCAATGAGTGGAATGCTTTATCAGATTATGTGGTGTATTCGAAGAGAGTAGAAGATTTTAAGAAGAATCTTGATAGTCATTGGAAACTGGTAAAGTATTAGATTTATTTTGGACCAACCTTGCTGGGCTTCTGACCTGTTGTTGGTTGACAATTTTTGTATTTGTATTTGTATCTATACCCATTACTTTTGCTAATATTACAGGCTAATTTCATGTTACTGTAGTGTAAGTCACAATAAAAGAGGAGATTAAAAGGTTTTTAATTTTGAAAAATAAATCAAATTAAATAAAGCACGTTACATTATTTAGTTTCAATAAGTGTAGATTAGCTATTCTCCTATGTTATTTTTAAATTTTATGTTAAAAGTTGTGGTGACAATAATTTTTTACACCAGTGACTTACACTACAGAAAAAATAATTTTGCATGGAATTATCCTACAAGAAAACAATATTTATAAAATCGTGTATTATTATGAAAATATTATTATATTTATTCATATAATAAGTTCTAAAAACATTTTCTTGACTAAGAACTATTGTGCCAAGCATTCACCTGCGAATCACTGCATTAGTGTTCAAGAAAAACATCCGAGAATCGTTTTAAAATCCCACCCCAATTCCCAAAGCCTAAAAATCGGGCTAAAAAATAGAATACATCATACTTTTGTATTATTTATGACCCTTTTGGAATAAAAAGACAAGCCAAGAGCCGTGTTATACATCACGAAGATGGGTTAGGATCATAATATGTATGCTAAAGACATAAGAGCATGGAACGGTAGCCATTTTTTTTTACATATTCCATTTTCGAGCTTGTCAGTCCATTGCATTTCGAGAGAAGAATACTGCTGAGGAGGAAAAAGGTATTTTGCTCTTCCGGGATTTTTGTGTCTAAATTTAGACGCGGGAGTAGGAAGTTTGGTCTTAAATTCAAAAGGCGAATGGGAATTGGCCATTTTTTTGTTGGATTTAATTTTTTTTTAAAGTTCGGATTAGGGAACGGTCAGCGTTTTGGACGGCTGAATAAGAGAAAACGGATTTATTTCGTTTCCATATGTTTCTATTTTTTGGGGAAATTTATCGATCAATCAAAATGCCTAGTTGTAAATAGTACCAGATAATCTTAAAGACGGTGTAAAAGAATCGTGGTAAGGAATTCCAAAGGAAATATATATAGGAGGATGCATGTCTGTCCGTCCGTACCTCCCTTGCAAATTCGTTTCTATCCGTCGGTCGGATCTCAAAAATTTCTATTTTATTAGAAAGGTATGACTTCAGATATCTATTTTTTATAGTTTTTGTTCGCCTGTCTGTACGTCCGGACGGACATCTGTCTACATTTCTGTAAACAAACTACCCATTTACAGCAGCATTTAAATTTAATTTTAATTTTTTAAAACTTTATTTTGCAAAGAACTCGGAAGATTTAAAAAGGATTTGAATAATGAGATAAGGAGACTTTCCCTTCTCCACTAACTATGATTTTTTGTTTTAATTTGAGCAGCTCGATTTGGCAGTTTCTGTTATGTTTCTAAACAATTAAACCCCTGAATTTGGTAAAAATTCAAGTTCATCTTCACTACATTTTGATAGGTATAGCACAGTCCCTACTTTAATATTCCAATTATCACCAAAGAACAATTGTAGAGCTTAGTGGAAGAACGTGCTAAGTGACAAAAAGGTGAAAAGGTGAAAATAAGCTTTAAAGTTCTTAGTTTGCCCTCAGATCTGTTAAAAACGGTACTTGAAAACCGTAAAAAATATACTGAACTTTAATTTTATGAAAAAGTGGAGATTTGTTATCGTTTAGGAAGTTAGTAACATGTTCATTGACACAAAAATCTCAATTTTTCAAAAATGTCACTTAGCACGTTCTTCCACTAAGCTCTTCAATTGTACTGGCCCTAATATCATAACTGTACCTCGAACCAAATTTGGACAATGCTTTATTATTATTTTTCCCCCAACAGGGCTAATTAATTGGCGGCTAAGCCTTTGCAGACTCGGCATATTCCCCAGAACTGAGAGCCATTTTTTTAGACACCATTTAGGCGACTTTTGTTATCAATTTTGATGCTCAGATTGCATTGAATCTGAGCTCTCAGTGGATGAATTTGGAGAAGGTGATTTTTTTTTGTGTGACACAAATGTTTATGTACCTTTTCATAAAAAAAAGGTCCGACGCCCGATTTCATAACATTAAACATCAAAATGAATCCAAACTTGACTTTCAGCTGACTGACTTATACGTCTGTATCAAACGGTTAATATTTACATTATCACCAAAAGTCACCAATATAATCAGACCGGGCCCCTATATCATAGTTGTATCTACAACTTGAAGAACATGACTTTTTTTGTGCCCTTATATTTTTATGTAACCCCTTTATATTATAACATTAAGCATCAAAATGAATACAAATTTAAGCCACAGAAGCCATGTTCGTGTCCATCGCTCATGTGCCTAGAGGCAGGTCCCCGATAGCCCTGCATAGAAATAACATAACCAATAACCGTGGCGGTGTGTTATGATGCATAAATACGAAGAGAAATATCCCCCGGAATCTACGGTGACGTGAAATCAATTGCGGAAGACAGACGACCCGCCTCCTGGTAAAAAACAATTGGGTTACTTTAAAAAGGATAGTCATACACTGTTTTTGTTAATCGCAAGGTTCATACTCTACACTGTTAAAAATTTTGTGCTTGGTTTCACCATGATATTGGTTCCTAGTAGCTGCAACGACTGTTTGGTGAAATGTTTAACCTTTTTTTCGGTGTTTGGTTGAACCATTTTTCTGAAATTAGAAACAAAAACCTGACAAATGGTTCAAGCAAACACCGAAAAAAAGGTGAAACATTTCACCAAACAGCCGTTGCAGCTACTAGGAACCAATATCATGGTGAAAGGAAGATATCATGGTGAAACCAAGCACAAAATTTTAACAGTGTATCTAAGAAACGGAAATTCAGGAGGATTATAGTAATTAATTGTTAATGGCCGTCATCAAATGCACGTGCATTTTTTTAAATCTTGACTTGATCGTCAATAGATTTGCCTCTGTAGTATGTATTATTTTACACATTCAGTATCACATCGTTGAAAGATCTAAGTTAAAATATAGCTATGCAATAATAGTGAACCCGATGCAAGTTCGAACTGCCCTTCAGTTGAGAATCTGTTTTTAAAAGAAATGTATCGTCACATATATAGTAACTCTTACCTAAACTAAAATCTTTCTTACTCTTTTCCAAAGTGGAATATTCCACAATTAACGTATTTGAGATGCTAAGAAGTGACAGGTGAACTATAGTTGATAATACTTTAACAGGTAACATCAGAACAAGATAATATTCTCTTCAACAACACCAGTGAGAAAGAGAGAGAAAGGCTTCTTTTGCCTAAACCTTTTTGGGGATTTACCGACTCCTCGGATGCCACGTGCAGTTTTCTCAATTCTTTTTCGAGACTCCCGCGAATAAATCATTGTGCATAAACGGATCAGAAATCACTTTTACCCGAAGATAACTTTATTCCTTTTCAGTATCGATGTTACTTTTCGTTAGTTGAAATAAACGTGACTGGAAGATACTAGTTTATTTAACATGATTTTACATGTAGTTTTCTATGCATGCATAATAAATAACATTTTAAAAGTTCCTTTAAACTACAAACCGGACTATATATACTGGATAATTCCATGTAACTATAGTGTAAGTCACAATTGAAAAAAAACTTTTTAAATTTGAAAACTAAAATAAAGCAAGTTATATGATTTAGGGGGGTGGGGGGGAGGGGGGAGGGTAGGTACATATATATTCCGGCTTGTGTGCTCTTGATCAGAGACCCGCTTGTGAAGCCTTCGTCAAGTAAGACAGACACATAAATATTTTTTTTACTGTCACAGAGAAAGGAATATACACCCGGAGCGAAGGCGAGAATCGAACCCGCAACCGTTACGCGCAGACTGCTAGCGTTATGGTCCAAACCACTCAGCCATCCGGGCCCCTATATGATTTAGTTCTATAAAAATAGATCAATTTTCTGATTATTTTTTCGTTTAAAGTTAAAAGTTTTAGGGATAATCACTATTTTCACACGAGACTTACACTGCAGAAAAAGTAACAATAATCCGATATTAACTCCTTTTTCCCTATAAAATCGTTTTGAAAATAGCAATTTGAATCATTAAGTACATGTCCTTTTTTCATGCCAAAAATAATTTTGAGGCGAAAATTCTATTTTATGAAATTTTAGTCGGTGAAAAATAGACTTAAATAGTCTATAATATATCACTGACTAGGTTTTCAGAAACTTTCAAAGTTTACCTGGGTAAATATCTACTCTGAAATTGTAGTTCTGAAGTTAATTAGGTTTTAAAATTTATTTGTGTTTTAGTAGGTATATTTCGTATACATTATTCCAAAATGTGTAAAATTTCTGGCAAAGGAAAGTTACGTGACAGTTTTAAATTTATACTTGGAAGTGTAGGAAGATTTGTATTTTCAATGGATTGCCAAAAGGTACGAAATTTGTACGGTGATTTTCTAAAAATATAATGATCAGTTTGTTGGCTGAAATAATAACATCCAAAGTAAAAAAAATAATTTCCATGTGCTTAAACATACAAAAGATTACCTCAAATCCTTTGGTTTAATAACAGCAACAGAAAAGCACAACTTACCTAAAAAGGAAAGAAAGAAGTTATTAGAAAAAGGTTATTATTTTAAATTTATTTAGCACTTTCACTTTAAATAGATTACTATTAAAAACAATACAGTTTTTTAAAAAACTTATTAAAAACTTAAAATAGTATTAATATGTTAACTTTAAAAAATATGACTTTAAGATAATTTTAGTATCTGTAACGTATCTTAATACTAGAACTACAAACCGGAGTAGATATTTACACCAGATAAATTTTGAACTTAACTTTTCTAAGCTGGTTAGTGACACTAGCGACTACTATTCAAATTATTTTTTTGCAAACTAGACTATAATAGTTTAGTTTGAATTATCGTCGCACTAGAGCTACACGAGGGTTATTGGCCACGGGCGTCGTATTTTAAACCAAAGTCAAGTGACGAGCCGACACCTGAGTAGGCACCTGACGCAACCGTTAAGGACGACATCGTACGCAACGTTAGGACTTTGAAGGATATTTAACGTGCACTCCCTCCACACGGGGTAATATTCGTCGGACATTTTTGGCTGCACGGGCCGTTTATAGGTCGGCAGTTATTTTGGCGCTGCCAGGACCCGAACCTGGGACCTTTCGCATGCTAGGCGAATGCCTAACCGACTGGGCAGACTATAATAAAATTTAAGTTGCTTCCTATAAAATTCCCTTTAGGATAAAAATACAAAATAAAATCATGTACTTAAGTAATCAAATTGCTGCTCCCAGAATGATTTTACAAGCAAAAAATCCTAGGGGTTATTAAGCCTGGTTTGTAGTTTAAAAGTAAATAAAAAAATAGGTTTCAATGTATCTAGGGTTAATAAATTGTGATCCGTAGGAAAACTTTTAGTATATTAATTTTTTATAATATATACTTTTTATTTTACGTTTCCTGATCTTGAAAAAAAGAAAGAACCGGCGTAAATTTTCGCTTAAAAATTACTATAATAATTTTGTTGTTGTTATTAAACGAGTTTAACTTTTACAAAATGTATTGGATCATTTTGATATGCATGATTACCACAGTAAACATTCTTCCTGGTTTTGATGAATAGCTATTCCTATTGATAATCTGTCTGTCTATCTGTACGTTTGTCTGAAACTACGCGAACTAAAATTGCTACGGGACTTCAAATTGGGTTTTTGAGTTCATAGTACTCGGACGACGTTCCTAGTGTCGAACGTCATAGTAAGGTTTTCGAGAAAGAGTAGATGTCTTATAAATTTTTAGTTTTCAAAATTCTTAAAATTACCTTTTAGGGTATACAATTACCTTTAAATGTATTAATTTATTGAGTGGCCATTGGAAGTCGTGTAGTGGTACACATATCTAGTTTTCTTTTATAGGTATATATGAGATTTACTGTAACTCGGAAATAATACATCGACATACTCCTGATCCTTTTAAGATCCGTTCAAAAATCCTACACGTATATTCTTAATCTAAACATACTTTTCATACAAATATACACTCTTAAAACAAAAGAGTGATATCCACTCCTATAGGGGAAGTGCATTTTCGACACCGGAAAGGAGTAGAAATTAACTCAGACTGAGTTAAAACCGCTCGTTTTAAGAGTGTAGGACGTAGATTGTTTTCGTTTATTTCTTTTACCCACTCCGCAAAAAGAGTGAAATCCACTCCTATAGGGGAAGTGCATTTTCGGCACCGGAAAGGAGTGGAATTAACTCAGACTGAGTTAAAACCGCTCGTTTGTTTCAAGAGTGTATGCTAAAAAGTAGTTTTGCAAAGTAATTTTTTAAAAAATTATGTTTAATGGTTACCGAGAGACACGGCTTAAGCTCTAAAAATACACATTTTTTGTGCTATAAATGCAAAAAGAAAGGCCGTATCACTTATTTGATAGTTAAAAACAATGTTAAAATAAACTGTTAATCCAAAATGCCTTTAAAATTAATTACTAAAAGAACTTTTTGAAAAGTTTGAAACAAAAAGTTTAAATTAATTTTTTTGAGAACTCTAACATCGTATTGACCCTCGTTCAACTTCATTTTTTATAGAAATAAATGACTGACATCTGTAATCAAAGGCTGAACACTGTTATTTGGATCTTTTTCTATCAGACCAGGTCAATTTCGGAACTAATTAACACGTTAATTGTCTGTGAGGAGGTTTAAAAAAATTTCCCCAAAAGGGGACGCCAGGTCTCAAGAGGTTAAGTCATACCTAAGACACGTCCCCTCAATACACCAAAAACACAACTCCAAACCCCTTACAAACTCTTAGTAAAATTCTATGCCAAACACCGCCTCAAGACAAAGGCACTCCCAGTAGCAGCACTTAAAAAGCAATTTTTCTCTTTAAAACCAGGATAGGATTATCTGCATCGAAGATTGACAGCCACATGAGAAAAGTGCGGAATTTGTCCTCTCATGTCTTGCAATTGAATCATTAACCCTTGTCGAACACGGCGTTTAAAATGCGATTTTCGTGTGAGCTAAAGCGTAATTCGCTTAATCCCGTTCTACGTGACGAGTGCTTTTTTCTGGACATGCTCTGGTAACTCGCGGACCCAGGTAAAGGAGAAGTCAAATAAATATTGTTGCGTTATTTTTTGCTTAAGGGGATGTGGTACCATAGTTAAAAACATTTGGATATTTTAAACCATAAAATAAGAATAAAAATCCTATATTTCTAAATTATTAGATTCCACACTACGTTTATAATGTAAAAAGTGGAAGGTATTATAATCGTTCAGTCCGTCCGTCCGTCTGTCTGTCTGTGTAACCCACTTTCATAGCCCAAACTACAAATGCTACGGACAAGTGTGATACGTCAAAAAATTCAGCGAATCGAAATTAGAATACATTAAAAATTTCAGAAAAGAATTCGAAGTACTTCAATTATGTAAAAAACTGCAAAATTTAATGCTCATTTAAAAAGCATAGGAAGCCATTTTAATTAGAATTAAATCACCATTGCCATTCGCTACAATCGCTCAGGAAACTTTAATTCTTTTAGACAATAAATTAAAATAAATTTATTTTTGCGACATCGATCAGTTTGAAATGACGTCAAATATATTTCACTACGAGATTCTTCGTATGTTAATATGAAATATTTTCATTCTATTTAAAAGCGAGGAATATTACATATTTATTCTTTGAAATATAAATCAATTTTTGCAAACGATAAGTAATAATTATTGAATTTTCGAAATTTAAAATAAATAAAACAATAAAACCTTCTAGCCAACTAAATATTAGGATTAAATGTATTAGTAAAAATATTGAATTAAATAGATACATTAAAATTTAGAAAGAATTCGAATACTTCATTATGTAAAACTCAATTTAATGTATTTAAAAACATAGAACATTTTATTAGATTAATACATTACCATTGCAAAAGTAGAGAAACTTTATTCTTACACAACTAACTTGAATTACCAAAGTTATGAAATAAAAAAAATGAAGGCATAAATTGAAAAAATTTAAGATATAAATTGAGAAAATTGAAGATACAGTTTTTGTTATCGGATTAGGGGATACCCCAGAAAATGGTGCCGTTTTTTTGTAGTAATTAGTTATGTTAATTCGAATCAAACTGTGTTTAATGTGTTTAGAATTTATTTATTATACATTAAAAAGTGATTATTTGAATATACCCTTAAGGACAAAATCAATATCAACTGTTTCTTAAAAAGATCCTAGTATAATATTTCTACCTGTTATAAAAAGCGCGCTGGACCAGAAAAAAAAAATAACTAAAGAGATTCATCTTTTCAACTGAATGCTTAAGACAAGTATTCACCGACTCCCGTTTAACGATCTAAAGTCAGCGCACATCCTGAGGCGGAAACGTAATCGATGTCACACTGTCGTGGTTTTATCTCGAAAAAGAATCGAAATTGGCCTTGAATCGAGAAATTGCAAAGGGAAAACATCAACGATTCGATTCTTGATCAAAATCGATCTCGGAAGTGGTCGATTCAGGTAACGGAAGCTGGAGATTTATGTTTGATGCATCCGTTTTTTCGAGCCGGAATTGATTTAGAATGATTCAAATCAATATTTAATTATGGAAACGTTAAGGAATGATTTTATAAAAATGATAAGGAGTTCTGCAATTTTACGGCTCAGAATAAGGATGAGATTTTTTTTTAACACACAGATAAATGCCATGTCAAATTAATGATATCAATATTCAATATATGTTGAAACTGATAAATGATTCTATATCAATGATATAGTGATATCAACTGTATCATGCTACATGATATCAATGATATCAATGATATCAACTGATATCAATGATATCCTGAATCTGATATCTAATTAAGATATCAATGATATCAACTGATATCAATGATATCAACTGATATCAATGATATCAACTGATATCAATGATATCAACTGATATCACTGATATTAACTGAACAAATGGTATCCAATGATATTATGGACCCAATCCGTAGGTGAATCAAGCTTCTTGAAAATAACTTAAGAATTTTTAACCAGTGCAGAACACTTCAATACCCTTTTCTTCCCGGGTTAAAAAAAAGGTGATTTGGCTGTATAACATCGTACTAAGCTACATACAGGTTATCGTGGACACAAATAAAAATAAGTTATTTTATTCTGGATTTATAATCCCACTTAAAAACTTCTGTTTTTCGGTAGTCGTATGAAAAACTCAATTTTACAACATACAGTAAAAGTGCGGTGCGAAAAATAAAATACACAATCAAAATTAAACCAATAATAATAATAATAAACTATTATCATGAAGCCTTCTTTTTATTATTACTGCGTACATTAAAACTTGTCGATTCAAATTACTTCCGGTTGCCTATTACACAACTTCGCAATTAATACAAGCCTCTTAATTTTCATGTCTTATTATAAAATTAAAAAAAATTAAAATTACTCTCTAGCTCAGCTACACCAAAACTAAACGAAAACAATGTACTATTATTACATAACACAAAATTACTTTACGAAAAAAAAGCAACCCACCTTCATCCAATACAAGTCATTTTCCACAATGCCGCATCACCCAATTAAGATCCCCCCAGCCCCAAAGAGCCCCATCAGACACACCGCGTCACCTTCAAGTCAGTGGGGCATTTTTCACCCTAATGACCCTGCCCCGATCACCCCCTCACTCTTAGAAACAAAGACATGTTAAAGAAATACGGAGTGACTAAATACCTGCCCAAAACTCGCAGCCGAAACCAGAAAAAAGGTTGCTTTTTAATATTGCGCCAAATGTAGATATTGGAAATATACGCCAATAACCCAATATTAAGCATGGGCGATGTAACAGGTTGTTTGTGATTCGAAATTTGTTGATGAATTTTGTATATTTATTGTATTTTGTATATTTATTTTCTTCAAAATGCATACACTTCATAATGCAACAACTAAACTATTATTATCCAAAATTAATATTTATTATTGGCACAGACTTCTATGGCACGGACCAACTGAACAGAAAGGATTTCGATTACATTTGGTGATTGTAGAACTGACAATCTAGCGATCAATAGCCAATGCCTGCAACCTCGTGATAGTTGTTTGTACGGGTTTTGGGCAGGTACTTAGCCTCGGCGAAAGAAATAACCGACAAGGTTGTTTTTAACCTTCCGGACGGCATGGAAATGGGCAAAAATGTACGGTTGTTTTTTCTTGCATAAATTTTTAATTTTATTTTAAATAGAATATATATTTGTTTAAAAAAAATCAGAATTATTTTATTTTTGAAGAAATGATCTTAAAATAATTCCCAAATGAAAAAAAGTGCATTATAAATAAATTTCTACTGTTTTTAAAATTTAGAAATTTAAGGTTATTATACAAAATGTTGATGCACAAAATACGGAAGAAGCCGGGTCTGCCTCTCGGAGGGTTTTAAGGATAGATTTAAAAAAAAAAACTCCTCGGCGCAACAGCCCATTAGTGGGTTGTTGAACATCAGTATTGTTGAACATTAAATCTAGAACAAGTAGGTTTGTAACAGAATCTGTCACTTAACCTGCTTCCTACACAACAGTTGTATTTAACAGTTAAAAAGGCGCCAAACACAGCATTAATTCTATATTAAACATTTACATGCTAAATTTGGCTAGTTTCTTTTATTTTATTTCGAAAATTCAATAATTATTACTTATCGTTTGCAAAAATTAATTTATTAAATATGTAATATTCCTCGCTTTTAAATAGAATGAAAACTTCATATCAGCATACAAAGAATCTCGTATAGTGAAATATATTTGACGTCATGTCAAACTGATCGATGTCGCAAAAATAAATTTATTTTAATTTATTGTCTAAAAGAATTAAAGTTTCTCGAGCGATTGTTGCGAATGGCAATGGTGAATTAATTCTAATAAAAATGGCGGTGAAAATGAATAACAAATTCAAATATCATTATTTTGGAAAAAAAAACACTTATTTTGTTTTGGGGGAAGGGCAGATAATTAACAGTACTCAGAAAGAGCACCAAGACAAAGTAACAGTTCTTGAATGAGTGCACATAAAACTGTATCACCCCTTTGAGAGTCAGCCCCCGTAAAATTACGGGTACAAAGGGGTGGGGGGAGGGACTATCATGCAGGTAACAGAGAAACAAAACAGGCAGTGTCACGTAATTAGAAATGCAAAGGGGGGGGGGGGAAGGGTAGTTTTTGGAGAAATGTTGCTATGTTGGCGAAATATCTTATCATACTTCTTGGGCATGGTTTCCCAGATATGTAAAAAAAAATTACATGTCTGGTTATTTTAAATAAAAACGAATTCCCTTGTGTTTATCAGACAGAGAAATGTTTAATGACAGTTCTTAATTATTTAAAGTGGACAATTTTATTTTAGGCGCTTATTTTGGAACACTTTTATACAAAAACATAACCTAAAAACTACAACTGAATGAAACTACGATACAGTCGAACCAAAAAAGTTATGAGCTTCAAATTTGGCACAAGAACATCAATAATTTATATAGTTAAACTCATAGTTTCCTTGCACAGAAGCCACGACCACAGGCGGAGCTATAAAACGCGCGGAGCAATCAGATGAAGACAAAAACGGCTAAATTTCCTCTTAATCTGATTGCTCCGCGAGTTTTATAGCTCCGTTCGTGGTCATGGCTTCTGTGCAAGGAAACTATGAGTTTAATTATAGATAGACAACTTACATATTGAATTAAAAACAGTAAATAACTTATTGTAATCCGTAATAAAATTCATATTCCAAGAAATTGCAAGACAATAAAACGGAACAGAATCGAAATTGTCAGAGAAAAGTTAAATTTGGCAAAGTTTGGCGGGCATTTTATCATGGGTAAAATGTGGCAACCATTTGATTTGTATCTTACTCGATAATGTCGTTCTGATAAAGCCATGATTTACAATTAGGAAAATGGCTAATTGGACTATTTTTTCTCTTTTATAGAACAGAGTATTCGTGATTTGGAGCTTAATTTTGACAAATCACCCAGAATACGGCGAAAGCAGTTTTTCAATTTGCTTTGTATTTTATCAACAAAGCCATAAGATAAAGAGAAAAATGAACAAAGTAAAACGTAAAAGTGTTTTATTTTTAGGTGATAAAATTTCTTTAAAATGGGTTCTGTTATTTAAGGGAGAATGGGAGCGCTGGACCACGGGTCTCCAAAGCAAAGTGCATTAGTGTTAATCCTATGGAGAAAAAAAATATTTTCTCTGCCACATTTCTCCGGCTGTATTGAATATTTTTACAAGCGGATTTTTTTTATGTGATAAATGTAGCTGACTTACAGGTCCCGACCTTCCTACTTTTTGAAATGGGTTCGAATATTTTTTTTAAATTTTCAATAAATAATTTTACACAAAATATTCGAAGCAATTTCAAAAAGTGAGAAGATAGAGACCTGTAAGTTATCTACATTTATTATTTATAAAAGACCCGTTTGTAAAAATAATCAACACAGCCGGAGAAATGTGGCAGAGAAAATAGTTTTTTCGTCATTGGATTAACACTGGGGCACTTGAGTTTGGAGACCCGCAATCCAGCGCGCCCATTCCCCCTTAAATATAAAACAAATCATGTATTTGTAATCAGATAGAATTGTACCGTTATTAAAAATTATTATTATTTTTTAAAATCTTGTCAACACTAAGGAACAATAATAAACTGTTTTTCTTCAAGAAATATCATACGTTCTTTTACTTTCAAGGATCTAAGATAATAAGGCAATGAAAGTATTGCGATGGGATCGAAAATCCGAAATGGAGATTGGAGAGTGCTGATTCTAAAAAAGTGTATTTAAAAATAAAAAAAACATTGGCAGGTCTGTCTGTCTGAAACCACTCTACAGATCGAACTACGTAAATCTAATGAGCTTATCGGACCTTCCCGTTTTACTAATTTAGAATGCCGAAGATCAATATCTGTATTCAAATTTTTTTACAATATCTTAAATTATAAAATTGATTGTCCTTATATACTACAAGAATTTAATTTCTTTGTTCCTAGCTATACTGCAAGAAATAAATATATTCTTAAAGAACCTTTTTTCTCTAAAAACTATCTTAAAAATCAGCCATAAATCCAATTCATTAAACCGGTTAACAAACTTCCAATAAACAGTGATTTATTTTTTGACAACTTTACGAAATTAAAAAGATATATTTTATCAGTGACCTTATAATTCCATTTTTCCCCCTAGATCTTCAGTATAAATTTGGTGTGTGTTTTATTCAATTTTAATGCTTCTATTTTATTCAATTTTAATGCTTCTATTTTATTCAATTTTAATGATTCTATTTTATTCAATTTTAATGCTTCTATTTTATTCAATTTTAATGCTTCTATTTTATTCAATTTTAATGCTTCTATTTATTCAATTTTAATGATTATATTTTATTCAATTTTAATGCTTCTATTTTATTCAATTTTAATGCTTCTATTTTATTCAATTTTAATGCTTCTATTTTATTCAATTTTAATGCTTCTATTTTATTCAATTTTAATGCTTCTATTTTATTCAATTTTAATGCTTCTATTTTATTCAATTTTAATGCTTCTATTTTATTCAATTTTAATGCTTCTATTTTATTCAATTTTAATGCTTGTATTTATTTAATTTTTTAATGTTTGTATTTTATTCAAATTCAATGTTTGTTGCCTGTATTTTATTCGAATTTAGTGTCTTGCCTCTGCTATGTAATTGGAAATTTTCTTTTCTGTATAGCAGTAAAAAAAACAAATAAACTTAAAGAGTTCCGGACTTCAAATTTGGCACCCGAATTCCTAGTACTTTTTAGCTTTCAAAGTTACTGAAGTTATCTAAAAGGATTTACATTTAACTTTAAATGTATTCATTTATTGAGTAGTAATTGAAAGTCATGTATGTTTCACACACCAAATTTTTTTTTTAAATATTGAATTTTTCTAATTTTCAATTTGTAAGGATACACTTAATAAAAAATAACTTACATTTTAACATTCAACAGAAACCAAGAAGGGTTTAACTTTTATCAGTCAAATGCATTGCTGAGAATACTTAATACAGAATCATGCGAAAAAAAGAGTATTTCTAACGGTTAGATGGGTTAGAAATTTCGCTTCGTTTTAAGTTTTTGTTCCCCAGACGTTTCTCGAATATAATTCGGAAGCACTCTGAAAATGAAACTATTTGTCTGCCTCCCATTCTCCTGCCAGTTAGAGAAATTAAACTGTCTAGAAAAGAAGTGGAAAGTAAAAGTATTCCAGAAAATAACCATGAGAATAAAAACAAAAAAAAAACTTGAAATGAAACTATAATGTATGGAATTAAACAAGAACATCAGAGTTCACTGGAGCCTCCTAAAATTTTACAGGATTGCGTATGTGAATATTAAATCTAGAAAAAGTAATTTGGCCGATAGAAATAGCTAAAAGTAAATTTCCATAGAATGTATTTTTAGGTTGTGAAAAGCTTAAGGGTCTTGTATGACAGATCTCTATACAATTCCAATGGTGAAACTTTTGACCCAGTTTTAGCTTCCACACTACGTTTATAACGTAAAAAGTGGAAGGTATTATAATCGTTCAGTCTGTCTGTCTGTCACCCACTTTCATAGCCCAAACTACAAATGCTACGGACAAGTGTGATACGTCAAAAAATTCAGCGCATTGAAATTAGAATACATTGAAAATTTCAGAAAAGAATTCGAATTCGAAGTACTTCAATTATTTAAAAAACTGCAAAACTTAATGCTCATTTAAAAAGCATAGGAAGCCATTTTTATTAGAATTGAATCACCATTCGCAACAATAGCTCGAGAAACTTTAATTCTTTTAGACAATAAATTAAAATAAATTTATTTTTGAGACATCGATCAGTTTGAAATGACGTCAAATATTTATTCTATTATCTGTATCACTACGAGATTCTTTGTATGTTGATATGAAATATTTTCATTCTATTTAAAAGCGAGGAGTATTACATATTTATTCTTTGAAATATAAATTAATTTTTGAAAACGATAAGTAATATAATTATTGAATTTTCGAAATAAAATAAAAGAAACTAGCCAAATTTAGCATGTAAATGTTTAATATAGAATTAATGCTGTGTTTGGCGCCTTTTTACCTGTTAAATACAACCGTTGTGTGGAAGCGGGTTATGTGACAGATTCTGTTACAAACCTGCTTGTTTAAATAAAGTATACTACATGTACTCACGAAAACTTACCAAAAAATACAAAAGAAAGTTATTTTACCATTAAAATAATTAATAAGTATAATTTTAAAGATATTAATTAGTTATAATTAAATCAATTTTTTTTAAATTTAGATATTTACATGCCGTTAGTGCTGTTATCTGTAGTATGTGAATAATTACTGAAATTTTGTTTTAATTAAGTTTAAAGCTTGAAAACATAGTGTTATTTGGTTTGAATACTCTTTAAAGATTACAGATATTGAGACCTGATACCTATAAAGCAAAAAAAATCGTTAAGATATAAGCGTTAACTTTGCAAATATTGCATAAGCCAAAGGCATAACCTCTTAGCTCCAGAGGTACACATACGAGGACCTTTGTGGAATTCACTTCACAACAGTTTACCATTGTACTCAAAGTTAACTTTTATGTTATAAACTAGAATGTTCAAGCTGTCCAAAAACATAGCGATACCGAAGCAACTGATTTATTAATTGTATTTAAAAAATGATGTAGCAAGGGTCAATCCGATTTTGAAGGTCTTGCAAAAAAAGTTTTTTCAGCGGTAAATTTATAAGACAATTTGCACTAAAACACTATTTACAGGGTGTCCGTAAAAGAATGTCCGAGTTTCAAATTGTAATAGTATTGTAGTTGAAGTGTAATTGTAATGTGGTTGAAGGTGACGAATAAAAAATAACTCCCCAACAGTTTCAGATAAGCGCATGCGCTTGTACCGCTACATCGTTTCCACAGTTGCCAGGCTGTTGCTTCCATTACTCCGGACTTGCTGCAGACAGTATGGGAAGAATTGCATTTTCGTTTGGATGTGTGCCGTATCACTAAAGGCGCACACATTGAGCACTTATAGGAAAAACTAGGTTAGTTTTCCTTCAATATCATGTATGATTTGTTATATTTTGTATAAAATTAACTTCTGTAATATACCATTAAAACTCGGACATTCTTTTACGGACACCCTGTATAATGAACTATTACTTACAAGAAACTGACAGAAAGCTTGTTTGTGTCCACACAAAAAATGTGTGTTTTTACTGCTCAAAACCTCAAAATCCTCTAAATAAACGTGCCCCTCCACAAATGTTGGCCGTTGGTGCTGACTGTACTAGCTTTGATGGTGAGGTGGCTGCTGTTCAACTAGCACTAACAGAGGTGGGGAAAGGAGAGAACATTGTGATTTTCATTGACTCACAGGCCACTATTAAGGCAATTTCTGCAGTCACTCTTTCAGAGAACAGTGCCGTACTTGACTGCCAACTGGTGATTAACTCCATGATTGAAAGTGGTCGCATTGTCACTTTGCAGTGGATTCCAAGTCACTGTGGAATCACCGGTAACGAGTTGGCGGACTCTCTTGCCAAAGCTGGGTCAGGCCTTCCTCAACCGGACGTGCCTGTCTGCTACCACAGTGCCAAAAGAATCATCAATGCGAGGTTTAGGACTCACCATCGTGAAACCATTAGAAATGCTACAAGGGGGAAGATTTGGGGCACCTTACTGGGAAATCCCATCCCTCGCGACCTACCCAGGCCAGTCGGTGTTGCCAACTTCAGAATTAAGACTGGCCATGACTATCTTAGAAAGCACCTCCACAGATTTGGTCTGGCGGACTCTCCAACTTGCCCACTTTGTATGACTGCTGACATGAGTGGGGACCACTTGCACTTGTGTTCTGGACTTCTAGACGTAGCCGCTGTGTTTGCTGCTGAAAAATTTAGTAGCTTTGTGTGTGTCTCCGAACTGTATTGGGCTGCCCGTAATAGACTAATGGCGGAACAGCCTAGGTCTGGCGTAGGATAAAAATAAAAAAAAACAAATGTTAAACGTCAATGCTTTCAAAATATACTTTTAAATATATAATTATTTGAAAAATATGTTTATATAAAGAATAAAAGGTTTTTTTTTCCAGGAGTGAAGAATATAAAATGTGTGTCATTTAATCAAATTTTCCGTCCTTGTTGGATCCTGATAAAGGATAACTTTTGTTTGATCAACCATTGAAAGATTCGTTCAAAAACACAATATGCGCTCATCACACTACTTTTAGCACGGCCACAAAAAAAAAAAACATTACAACTGACCACGGTTGGTTAAACCCGTTCCTTTGTCTTCAGCGACCCCGTGCATTAGCCTCGATCTCAGCGACCGCTCTCCCACACAACAATAATAGAATGATCAGTCGGTGATGCCATTCGTAATTAGGTTAATTCCGACATTGAGTCATTTTGTAATCGGAATTGAAGTTTATTGCGGTGAAGTCTTTTCGTCAAATCGCTTTTGTAAACTCAAGGGGGTCGTTTTAACTTAAAAACACAAAAGGAATTATGGTTTTTATGTGACAGGGTGCTTGATCTCTGTGAAAGTAAGTCTCTAGGTCAAAAGTGGACAATGTACAAATGTTTCCCAAGATAACAATTATATTGTCAGTTTGCGATCGGTGTACTGAAATTGATGTCTTATGTGAAAAGTCGAACTGCAAAACTCACATTCTCTGGAGTATACAGTCCCTGGACAAATTATTAGACGCACTGTATTTTTTTTAGTAACGATGAAAACATACCAAAGAATGCCATATCTTTAAAAAAGATGTCGATATATGTATTAAGTATTGCAGATAGTATTTTCTATTCAATAGCTTAAGTTTAGAAATACAAATGTCCTTCTAAAGGTATTTTGTTCATCAGTGATTGTTACATGAAATCTTGCAGTGCGTCTAATAATTTGTCCAGGGACTGTAACTAAGAAAAAGGGTCTGGTGCATTTTCAGGGCTTGCGATACTTATCAAATTGGCTTCTTTTTTGGCAGTCTTGAAACCAATATCGCCAGAGCTATCCCTCAATATCCGCCCCTGATAAAAAGATGGGTATAGAAACCGAACATTTTAATCTTTTACGATTGGCAAAAGTCGCCAATCAGTGGTTCGGTCATACTTTCAAGAATGTGAGATTTGCCACTAAACCCGTCATATATGAACTCTCAGGAGAAAAATACAAACTCGGCAGATGTGCTGCCCAGTTTTTTCAAGTAGTATTCCTGTAAAATACCAGGAATGTTATGAAACTAATAAGGAAATTATAATTGAAGTAATAGTAGGTTTCCTATGAAATATACCTTAGGAAAATTTGCCGTTGCTAATCAATAGCTACCAATAGCTAAAACCGTTAACCATTCCTGTGTGATTTTGTCATATCGCATACAAAAATTAGAGTGGTGTCTGCTAAATTCATCCCTAAATCCTTTTTATAGGTTCATTTTTGATATAAGTTATCTGCTTCGAAAAATATTGATTTCGAGTGAAGACTAGTTGGATTTGTTTGGGTAAGTTTTTGAATGTTCGCATTGGACATGAGGTCCTTTTAAGTGCAGACACTCAGTATTGTATGGATATTACGGTTGTCGGTTAGATTTGTTTGTAAACGAAAACATGCCATGGGTTACAATACAAGTGTTATTCATTTTTATTTTGTGATTTTGAATGTAAAATATACATTGAGTAAATCCGTCTCCATAGTAGTAAAAAGAAGGAGTTATATGTCAGAAGTAGATTAGTGTGATCACGTGCATTCTCAGTATAGACAGACAGTTCCGCTTGTATGTTTTTGATTGTATTGAAATTCAATAATTACTTCTGCATTACTTTTCAATACAAACTAATTAATGAATACAATACAGTTAATTTAAGACATTTAAATCCGCTGATGTGAAACCTAAAATATCAGAGGAGAAGAAACGAGACAGAAAAAAAACCATTACCATGCTAGAATGCCAACGTTGACAAAAATCTATTTTATAAAAGTAATTTAACCGTAAGTCAATGATTATATAAGAATAAAAAAAAAAAATAAAAAAAACCACCATTTAATGAGGACGTTATTCTAATTTAGAAGTTAATTCACATCAAAGAAATTATCTCAACTATGAAATTAAACTTTTCGATACATCGCTGAATTTTCGAGCATTTAGCAGGCATTAAAAAAAAGCTCAAACAAAAAGTGCACTGGGGCGAATCCAGTCATCTACAGGGTGGCGCAAATGAAACTGGCCCCGGTATGGCGCTACGAATACTGGGAGATGCTTGGCGAGAAAAAATATTGAAGCCGCCTGAAAGCCTCCAAGTCGAATTCATAAATTATTCAAGCATTCAATGGATTCACTTAGAAAACCTGTTGTTTCATTGGTTGGTTTGGTTGTTACCAGACTAAAGCTGCAAGTGGACTATTGATGAGTTCTCATCTTAGTGCGGGCTGTGTAAGTGTGTGTTGATCAGATCAGTGCATTGGTGAATATTGCGTAGTTACTGAAACAAATTCGCCAAGCGTTCGTTTGGGCTTAATATTGAAGCGATCAATAGCTTCACTTAGCAAACCCGTATTCGCATTGGTTTTTGACTTGGGAGCATTTCTATATTATTCCTACCTCTATGGCAGGGCCACTTTTATTTGCGCCACCCTGTATTACCATTATTATGATCGCATAACAGGTTTAAGGAACAGGTTTGCAGTTTAATGATGCGATGCAGGTAGGAGCAAATATGAGAAATAAAAATTAATTTTACACTCTTAAAACAAACGAGCGGTTTTAACTCAGTCTGAGTTAATTTCCACTCCTTTCCGTGCCGAAAATGCACTTCTCCTATAGGAGTGAATTTCACTCTTTTTCGGAGTGGATAAAAGAAATAAAAGAAAACAATCTGCGTCCTACACTCTTAAAACGAGCGGTTTTAACTCAGTCTGAGTTAATTTCCACTCCTTTCCGGTGCCGAAAATGCACTTCTCCTATAGGAGTGAATTTCACTCTTTTGTTTTAAGAGTGTAGGAGACCTCGGACGCAATGAAATCTTTCTCTGGGTTATGGGTTGGATTTGTTAGGTTGTTTTATAGAGGGAACTGGTTTATTTATTGAAAATATCTTTTGATAAGAGATACGACATGAATCATGGTTGTTGAAAGGAGTGTCTTCATGAATTACTTATTGGGAAAGAGATTGGGAATGCATAACGTAATCATTGCGGCATAGTTGAAAAGCAAATAAATAATGATTCACGAATGGAAATTTTGTAAAGGATTTGCAACGTTTTTATTATTTAGTATTTATTTACAATATAAAGAATTGTTAAATCCATCTAACTGGAGGTTTTTGTAGTGTACGTCACAGGTTAAAAAAGATTTTTTAATTTGAAAACAAGTTGGGGTTTGTTACAGAATCTGTCAGTTAAACCGCTTTGGCTAGTTTCATTTAAATTTTATTTCGAAAATTCAATAATTATTACTTATCGTTTGCAAAAATTAATCTATATTTTAAAGAATAAATATATAATATTCCTCGCTTTTAAATAGAATGAAAATATTTCATATCAACACACGAAGAATCTCGTAGTAATATATTTGTCGTCATTTCAAACTGATCGATGTCGCAAAAATAAATTTATTTTAATTTATTGTCTAAAAGAATTAAAGTTTCTCGAGCGATTGTTGCGAATGGCAATGGTGATTTAATTACAATAAAAATAGCTTCCTATGTATTTTAAATTACCATTAAATTTTGCAGTTTTTTTAAATAATTAAAGTACTTCGAATTCTTTTCTGAAATTTTCAATGTATACTAATTTGGATGCGCTGAATTTTTTTGACGTATCACACTTGTCTGTAGCATTTGTAGTTTAGGCAATGAAAGTGGGTGACGGACGGGCAGACAGACAGACGGACTGAACGATTATAATATCTTCTACTTTTTACGTAATAAACGTAGTGTAAAAATCAGATTAAATGAAACAGGTTAAATTATTTAGTTGCAGTAAGTGTAGATAAACTATTCAGCTAATTTGTTTTTCATTTAATGTTAAAATTTGTTGTGATAATCACTTTTTAACACACGGGACTTACACTTCAGAAAGGGTAATCATGCATGGAATTTGCCTAAAAAAATTATTTTGTACTAAACTTTTTTAAGGAAAAATTAAATATGCTTTCATTTCGTTGAGGAAGATGAAAGAAGATATTTTTCAAAACTCGGTAAAAAATTATGAGAATATATCCTTATATTTATTGAGATAAATTGACGACCAGAACTTTCGTTGAATCATAAATGCAAGTGAAAGCGATATAACCATAGATATCATAATTAAAGTATTAGATTGGCTGATCACGTGGCCCCCAATGCTAACGACGGGACGCGCATGGAGGTTTTTTAACAGGGCATAATGGCCAGTGTTGCTGCACTTTAAGGAGAAAAATATTACGAAAAAATACCATTTAATTCTAAAATTACAAAAAAAATACTAGAAAAGGATTTAAAGTCACTAAAAATATTCCAAAATGCAGCTAGTATTTTTACGATATTTTTTTGTAATTTTAGAATAATTCTAAAATAAATTCTAAAATTAAGTTAAAAGTTTAGTTTTAAAGTTTAAAGAGTATATTAGTATTTTAGAATAATTCTAAAATTACAACAACAAAAAATATCGTAAAAATACGAGCTGCATTTTGGAATCTTTTTAGTGACTTTAAATCCTTTTCTAGTATATTTTTTTTGTAATTTTAGAATTAAATGGTATTATTTCGTAGTATTTTTCTCCTTAAAGTGGCAGCAACACTGGCCATTATGCCCTGTTAAAAAGCCTCCATGCGCGTCCCGTCGTTAGCATTGGAGGTCACGTGATCAGCCAATCTAATACTTTTAATTATGATATCTATAAAGATAACAGACACTTGGAATAAGAACTGCAAAACATTTATTAACTCGAAAATGTGTTTGTAAGAAATGCAAATATTATGTTAAGGTGTTCCTTTGTTGTCGAATTTCCGTACAATTCAAGTTCCAAAAAGTGAGGTTACAAAATGTCACAACTGGACTACCTCTAAAAAGTATTCGTAAAATTCTGGTCCTGATGGCAGAATTGAGAAATCGTTGAAATAAGTCCTAAAGAAAGTTAGTGCAATTTGGTGAATACCAGTGTAATGTGTTCGCAAAGAATTAAAAAGCTCTCAAAAGTGGAGCATGACTAATTACATGCAGAATTACCATTTCCGAAGAGCTAATCAAGTTTGTTAAAAAAAAATAATCATCACTACAGCTTTTAGCATCGAATGGAAAGAAAAATTAGCGGAATAGTTTATTTACACACTGCAATTAAATAATGTTGTTGTTGCTATCGTGTGACCAGTGCAAAAATGAAAACGAAAAAAAATAATAAAATAGTTATTTATGCAACTAGTGTGAAAAGTACGGCTTTTTTAAACCGAGTTGAATAAATTATTTCACGAGCGAGGTGCGAGCGAGTGAAATAAATACACGAGTTTAAAAAAGGCTATTTTCAACGTGTTGTCATACCCTATTTTTTTTATAATAACGTGCAAAAAAAGTACTTATTAAATTGGCATTTATTGATTGGCTTATTAATTATCATATTATCACGTTCAAATGATTTGAAGGTGATTATTTATATTAATGATTATTTTAAAATCACGTCACGTGCAAAAAGTATTTCTTAGTTTGGCATTGGAAATAAGACGTCAAATAAAGAATCATATTCAAATAAAGAATTTTATACCAATCACAAAGCCGCCGAATAAAATATCACGCTCAAATAAAGAATTTTACACCAATCAGATGCTCTTATTTACTTTGTCGCAGTAGTGCGTAAAAGTAACTTTGAAACACGATTTCTTTAAAAGCATCACTTTTGCCACGATTATTTATTTGAAAAAATTAGTTTTTTTGCACGATATTATAAAAAAATTATAATGAGAGAGAGGTGGGATGGCACAGTAAAATAGTTCAAAAAGCTTAGAGCACTGCACTGCACAGTGCGCATGCACGGGCCACGTCCACAGCTTTATCCGTATTGTGGGTCTTTCGGAAACAGACTAAATTATGTAACCTGTTTTACTTACTTTGAAATTTTTACTTATCAAAGCTTTTTTTTTAACTTGTGACTTACACTACAAAAATCACCAGTTAGGTGGAATCAGCACCATGTAATCGTTGTCAAATGTTCTAAATTAGAAATTCGTCATAGCGTGCTGTAACCTATCTCTATCACTATAACTGGAGTGCGTCCAAAAACAACGTCCTTGACAGCGCAGCATTATAACAATATATCCACAGCATAACAGGTGCTCTGTTATTGGCCTTTCCGCATGAAACCCACTTTGTCTCAATTTCCCCTCTGTTATTGTAACAGGAAAGAAAAAAAAAGGCGAAGCTCCAAATGATTTAACCTTGCTGGGAAATTGTGCAACACTCAATTGTTTGGGCGAGCCAGTCATTTAAGGGATTTTTATTATTTAATCAGACACGATAAAATGAGTTTATTTAATTATTAGTCTACTTTTCTTTTCCTTTTAATTCGATACTTTTTTCAACCCTTTATGCAGTGAATAAATGTTAAATTTTAATTATTTGCAGTTTCCAATTTTAAAATACATATATGTGCAGTTCATATTATATATCTATAAAAAATAGTTGGACCATAAAATGCACTTTGTGATAATTTTTGTTTTCGTTTTTCCTCCTTTTCATTTATAGTAACTGAATTCCACTGACCAAAAACGAAATTTTGTTGAAAGAATATGATTTACCATTTTAGTCTTCAATGTTTTGAAACTGCATTAAGGGGGACCGGAGTCCTCCATTGAAGCCCATGTTAAAATGACCTTTTTTATCTACCTTCTTCTCTCTATTTGATACTTTTTAATGAAATTTTTACTAGTTTATCTATGAATGTTTAACTATACTGTACTGGAGGCATTTTCAAATTTTTTGTTTAGTTTTTGAATTATATTTTTTTAAAGTGAAACTAGATATTTTTTTACCTAAAAAACATCAATAATATTAAAAAGAAAAAAAAAAGTAAGATATTTATAGTCAAATCCCTCCAGTGGTTTTTAGAAACAAACTGCTTAAATACGTATAAAAAATTTCAGGCTTATACTTGCAGTAGATTTTGAGAAAAAGGTATATGAACATTGAAAAAGTAAGTTTTGAGATATAACCGTTTAAAGTAAACAATAGTGGTTTCTTACCTATAAAACATGACTGGATTTTACATAAACAACGTTTGTTTATAAAAATACTTCCAGTACTCGAAACTTTTATGTAAGAAATCGTTGAAAAGCTAAGATTTCATATTTTAAGAAACACTAAAAACATTGAAATGTTATTTTTGAAAATTTTTGGGGGTCTGGTCCCCCTTAATGAAATCCCTACTACCATCCCTTAACCGAACAATGTAAAGTTAAACAACGGTTTTTAAATGGGACTTTTAAGTACCGTCGGGGCATAACGATTTGATGCAGGAAACTAAGGTTAAATTTTTCTGAAGAATTCACAGACTCACGACGTGATACATGCCCGCACATAAATAATGGTAGAACAGTAGGAGTAAAATATAGAAAATGCTTAGAACCTAAAAAAAAATACTGTTAAATAACTGTTTGAAGAGCATTTCCAGATGTTTATCCATCCAGTTCGCCCCATTTGACAAATCGGAGATAAAAGTTTGCTAAATCGAATGTTCCATCTGCAAGAGATTCGAACGTTCTTAATAACTTTATAGCTCCGCTCTGATTGGTCCGCTTCTCCGATACAATTACGATTACTCGAGAATCGAAAGTCAGAAAAAGAAGGCGGTTTCTCAAGCGCAAATGAGATATTTTTCTTGGCGTTCGAATATTTTTTTTATAGCTTCGGAATAACAAGGCTGCGATTGAAGTTGTAGTTTAGTTATTGATGGAGCTGTCACAGTGTGAAAATTGCTTTCAGAAACTATAAAAAAATAATGGAAAATATTTTACGTTTTCTTATAAAGGTTACGGTCGAAACGGTAGACATAGTTTTATATCGCCAGTAGGCAAGGAATAGACTTTTATTATTATTATTTTTTTTAAAAATAGCTTCATTATTTAACTGAATAAAATACTTTTATACTTACAAGTACCATAATAGGGTACTTATAAGGACGGATACTCTAAAACAGGATGGTGTTAGATGTTAGAGATAATTTTTATATCACAAACATTAAGAATCGTAAGTAAACGAAAATTCAAAAAGTAAGGATTCCTTTGTATAAGTTTCTTGGGAACAACTGATAGTTTTATACAAAAAGTATAATATAAGTATAATAAAATAAGTAAGTTAAACACAAAACATTAAAAAAAAATAATTTTAATGTACATAAAATTTTTTAATTCATAATTCATATTTTATGGTAGATATTCAATTTTAATTTATACCTTTTAATTGTTAATGAGTTTTTTTTTAGTTTATTAACCGAATGCACTTGCATGTAACATTGGTTTTAAAATTTTTAATGGATTATTTCTACAATTACGTTTTGACGTAGTTTGAGAAAAACTAGTGGCTGGTTATAATTACAACGATTTCACCAAAAAGTGGTTACTGAATGGCGTTTGATAAAATGAAATTTTTAGCATTCTTAGAATCCTTTCAGAAATTGAAAGATAATTTTTTTCTTTCAAAGAAAACAACTATAAGTTAGAACAGTTGTTAAAGTAAATTCCTCATTCGAGTAGAAAATATGGTTGACCCATGGGTATGTTTCACGCCATGAGTGGCAACAGTTCCAGTAGTATTGTTTTCATTTTTGAACTTCTGGAATTACATTTGTTTTGGTGATAATTTGATCAAATTAATTCAATTTAATATAAAAAACATTGGAATTCCTAAATAGTTTTGGACAGTTATGCGATTTATTTCGCTTTTGTTTCCACGTAATGCTGGTTTTGGCCGTCTTTGTTCTCTTATTGTATTTTTTTACGTTGTGTAAGTTATTGTATTATAATCTGTAGAACTATTTATCTTAATACTAGAAAAATACGAAATATTTAAGTTGTGATTCGAAAAATGTTCATTTGAATATCGCACGTTTCATAAAAGGAAAAACAAATATCAATGAATGAAACCTTTACGTAATGTAACTGTCAGAACATTCTACACGTCACGCTTTTGTTCTTTTTTTTTTGTTTTCATTCTTTCATTTTATTGTCCTGCTTAATTCAGGCGCAGTTCTCGACCATTGAAGAAGTTTGAGCAACGAAAATTGTTCCATCTACTTTCATCGTTTGCCGATTCCGTGACTTGAACTGTTGCCAAAAAGAATCAAGAAAAAGTGAAGAAAATAATTCTTGCTTTTTTATGTATTTCCTTATTATTCTTATTTCTCATTTATTTTACGGTTCCACTTTCGAATGATAAGAGAATGCATAGAATTTTCTCTTTTTTTTATGCAAGCGGCACAAATACCGTAGGAGATGAAAAGCATTTAGGTTAATTTATTTTCTCTCCAAAGTTAATAAAATTTTAAATTACATTTCCAATCTTTTTTTACGATTCTTGTAATGATAAGTTTGATGTTAAGCTGTTTCACAAGAAAACTTTCAAAATGTTACGCAAGGTCACTGAAAGGATGAGTTAAGCGTTTTAACTTCGTAAACTGTATAAAAAATCATAATTGAAAATTGGTTTTATCACTGCGTCTTTGTTTTATAAAGGATGCATTTATTTGAATGTTAATGTAAAAGTCAAGATAAATTTATACAATAAAACATAATGACATAAATGGTAAGATACTTAGCTTATTTTCAATACATCATTTCAAAAATGAGTATTTATGATTTTATAAACATAAATCATATCACAGTGTAGAATATTTTGCTTTGTTTCATCGTTTCTAGATTTTAGTGTATTTTTTCCAACCTTTCAGCATTTCCTGAATGATAAGATGCTAGTCTATTTCAATTTTTCTTGCAAGAATTACCATTTTAAGTTTGGTATTTTTAAAACAAATTATAGAATATTATCTAATTTAATGATTTTTAATGTTGATGTTAATGTTTTATTTAAAAATTCAACTTCTTTCAAATGCTAATTCGATGTTTGTTTCTCTACTGATAAAAACATGGATTAAGAAAATTGCTCCACTGCAATCTTTACAACACAGCAAGGAGTTTTAATTTTAAAAAATAACAACTAAAATTACTTATTCTTAGAAAACTCAATTTCGAATATCAACAAAACTAATTCGAGAAAAATGAAAACAAGACCGCAGAGCTGTTGCCAGATCCCACGTGAAACAAGCCCATTGAATTTTTTTTTCTGAAAAAGGTTTATATTTTAAATACTGTATAAGTACTGAAAATTAGAGACAAAAACTTTTCAAAAAAATAAAAAAATGATCTTCAAATTAAATGAAAAGAAATCACTTTTAAATTTTAAGCCAATGGATGAATGAATAGATGGAACTGAATGATATCATTTGAGTTGTGAAGCATAACACATTTTCCGAAACTTGAGACTTAATTATCTCACATCATCCTATCTGAAACTAAAATTTTCTACGGTGCCTAATAAAAACTATGAAAAAAAAAATGTCTACTAACAAAAGTTTTTAGTTATATATAGAGTAAAACGTATCATCTACTAAATTCTAACACCGTTTTATAATTAGAAAGATCTGAATACATCTTAGGATACCGCCGCGCACTGTTTGAGAACTTATGCATATAAGGTTGATACCTGAGAAAAAATATTATTTTCTTCATTCTAACACTTCCATTAAATCTCCTGAGCATAGAATATTAAACCTATTATTCATCCAGCTGTCTCCCTGTTCTCATTCTTTGTTTACTACGATTCGGATATTTTCTTCATTCAATTAACCGGGAACACCAATTAACCGAAAGTTTAGGAAAATCCAACCCTTCTTAATTGGAATTGAAAACAAAACAAGTGAGATCCATTCCAATGCAAATTCGATTTTTACAAAAGACAATGCGGATAGACAACAACTCAACTCTTCCTCTGTTTTCTCCAGTCATTAAGCCTAATCCTAAAGCTCTTTCAAATACAGACTATTACGGCATTACGACAGAGTACAATTTGTTATAGAGAACCAACTATGTTATATCGCTCTTATGTTTTCGTCAGAGACTAGCGAACGGATAAAAATGTACATTTGTTTTCGCTGTCTGAGTTTTGTTTGTTTGTTTATTTACTTATTTAATAGCTGAAAGAACTGAATTGAATACCTTAATTTATAAAATTTTAAGTCATATCGTTTTTTTTTTTAATTGACTTGTAACATACATTTTTCAAAAATATTATGTAAATGCTACTATTAATGAATAAACAATAATTTTTAATGCGAGTTATATGCATTGATAACAATTTTACACTTTTACCCGTTAACTTCAATCTTCAGAAAAAGAAGCTGAAAATGAAAAGAAAACTTTTGATGATTTATAAGGCAACTAATTTTACTGATAGATTATAAACTACAGAAAATATTGCTCTAAAAATAATACTTTGATAACTCAAAAATAAAATATAATACAGTGAAAGCAAGAACACCGATTTTCTTATCACTGAGTCTGTTAAAAAAACATTTTTATTAAAAACAAACAACTAAACCATACACCCACTATTCTCTAAAACGACTAACATAAAACCCAAAATAGGGGCTTAATACAACAGCCATTCTTTCCCTTTTCCCCCTTAATGATCATTAAGATGCAAATTAACGGGCCCCCGCCCTTTTATTAAGAAACCCATAATGCTTCAACAAACAACAAACCCGGGTTTATTTTGATAAAGGGTGTTAAAGGTGTTGTAAAGGAGCAAAAGCCTGGTTGTCAGGGCACGTTCAGTCAACACTGACGCCTCATTAGTTGGGGATAGGTAGGATGGAACATGTATTTTCTGGTTTGTGTGCTTGATCAGAGACCGGCTTATAAACCTTCGTAAAGTAAGACAGACTCAGACAGAATTTTTACTGACACAGAGAGGGAGAAGGTACACCCAGGGCGAAGGCGGAAATCGAACCCGCACCCCGTACAGTGCACAGACTGTTAGCGTAATGGGCTGGGACCAAACCCACTAGGACACCTGGGTACATGTATTTTCCGGTTTTTGTGCTTGATCAGAGACTGACTTATAAACCTTCGTAAAGTAAGACAGACTCAGACAGAATTTTTACTGACACAGAGAGGGAGAAGGTACACCCAGGGCGAAGGCGGAAATCGAACCCGCACCCTGTACAGTGCGCAGACTGTTAGCGTAATGGGCTGGGACCAAACCCACTTACAGGCCGGATTTCTAAATAGGCTAAGTAGGCTGTAGCCTAGAGCGGCAAAGTTTTGGGGCGGTAAATTTTTACGAAAATTAAAGAGGCATTCGGCATAAAAAAATTATTATATAGATACTAATATTTTTAAGAAAGAAAACTAATAATTTAAATTAACACGTAAATCGTAAACGTACATATAGTACTAATATTTAGTTGTAAGCATGGTAGCTGGAATTTGGAAGTTGTAAGAAAAATATTAGAACGGTTTAAAAAAATTATTTCACTTATTATTTCGCTTTCGACTTAGAGTAAAGGTACATAGATGATTCTAATATGTAAAAAGAAAAGAAAAGGAAAAGAAAACTATATCTGGCGAAAAATCGATCGTAGTCTACAAGCTGCAAATCTTTAAATCCGGCCCTACGACTAGGACACCCGGGCCCTCCCATTGTTTGGATAGTGGGTGTTTTATGGTCCTTTGAGTGATAGGATCTAGCTCAAAAGGAGGTGTGGAGAGGTAATATTATTGATGAGTTTAATAAACAAAATTACGCAAAAATTGTTGTAATGTTTAGTGCGAAATAGCACCGGAATTCCGCAACTGTCTATAGCTACCACCACTATTTGGAGATTGGATCTACCAATATCTTGGTAAAACTTGGTCTTTTCAGTAAAATTTATATATATTTTTATAGTAATCGACTCAGTGTTATAAATTTATTTATCTGTATCACGGAGAAAAGTTTTTTGCTTATTCCTAATGTGAAACATAAGGTAAAAGGTAACATAAGGTAAGGAATTATTGCGATGGGGGATAAAAGTCATGTAGTGTTACACACCCCTAGTTTTAATGTAACGTTATAGAAAGAAAATTCATAGATTCATTTCTAATATTTTTTTAATGACAATAATAATTTCTTAAAGTTGTTAATTTCTGTTTGGTAGGTGTTTTCAAGTTTTTTTAAGGCAATTTTCTCAGCGACAGTTCATAATAAATTTACACTGCATTTGTTTTCATCATTAATATTTAGTTTATATGATATATCATTTTTTAATTTTATACTTTTAGTTTTCAAAAAACAATTTACATGCATTTTTCTCTAAATATTTTGAAACTACAAAAAAGGGTCCAGGGTTAATTTTTAGGGTATAAGTGTTTTGCTCAGGCCTAACTACTTATGGTATACTTTGAGTTCTTATCTATTTTAGCTTCCACACTACGTTTATAACGTAAAAAGTGGAAGGTATTATAATCGTTCAGTACGTCCGTCTGTCACCCACTTTCATAGCCCAAACTACAAATGCTACGGACAAGGGTGGTACGTCCAAAAATTCAGCGCATCGAAATTAGAATACATTGAAAATTTTAGAAAAGAATTCTAAGTACTTCAATTATTTAAAAAACTGCAAAATTTAATGCTCATTTAAAAAGCATAGAAAGCCATTTTTATTAGAATTAAATCTCCATTGCCCTTCGCAATAATCGCTCGAGAAACTTTAATTCTTTTAGACAATAAATTAAAATAAATTTATTTTTGCGACATCGATCAGTTTGAAATGACGTCAAATATATTTCACTACGAGATTCTTTGTATGTTGATATGAAATATTTTCATTCTATTTAAAAAGCGAGGAATATTACATATTTATTCTTTGAAATATAAATTATTTTTTGCAAATGATAAGTAATAATTATTGAATTTTTGAAATAAAATAAGTGAAACTAGCCAAATTTAGCATGTAAATGTTTATAATAGAATTAATGCTGTGTTTGGCGCCTTTTTACCTGTTAAACATAACTGTTGTGTGGAAGCGGGTTAAGTGACAGATTCTGTTACAAACCTACTTGTTTATTTCCGTAACATAACATTTCTGTAAAATTTCAAGGCAATTTTATTGTTTTTTGGCGGAAGATATCTTTAAATTGGACACCACATTATCTCACAAAACCTATTGATTTTTGAAAGCGATACAAAGGAACATCCCTAAATACGAAAACAAATTTTAAAACCTGCGAAACAGCAAAACGATAAGTTTTATCACGACAAGAAGACTAAGAATAAAGGTTTTCGAATGCTCCAACCCCCCCCCCCCCCTCCCCCTTCTGGTACGGAAGCAATTAAAGGTATTTTCTAGTTGATAAGCAGCTCGTTAAGCGATATTCAATTTCCGATTATCCTGCACCAAACGGAAAATAATCGATTTAATTAAGCATTAAATCTTAGCAAAAAATTAATCGATGCAAGGGGGAATGCTTTCATCGGAAATGGATTAAAAACTTCGCGATTTGATTAAAACAAATCGGCTTTTAATGAAACAAATTTTCATATAGCAAGGAGTTATTTATTTTAGGGTTTATCTTTAATTTTTACGCTTTTGCTAAATTTGTATTTGTATTATTTTTGTTATTTTTATTTATATTTTTTGAAGTTATCGTGTGGGGAAAACTTTTTGGACTTTTTTGAAAGACTTTAAAAGAATTATCAATATATTTTTTTTATCTAATGAGTTCACATATTGAGAATTTTTGGGCTTAATATCTGAGAGAACTATCGCATTTAATATTATAAAGGTAAAGAAAACAACAAAAACGTAGGCTTCGAATTATAGTTCAAAATAAGTGTATTAAAATGTACAAAATTATTATAAAAATAAATTAATGCAATTCACTCTATGAGTTGAATTAAAGAATTATATTATTGCAATTATTGAACGAATGTAAGTAACTTATACTTGGCAATAATTGCGTAATAAATGTAAATAATGACTGAATTAAATTATTAAAACAAAACGCACAAATTTACAGTCTATGTTTCAAGCTCTTTATAATTGTAAAATAGTTGCACTCTAAAAATAATCTGTTATTTTACAGAAGAAAAACCATATGTTTACAG
The DNA here is from genome assembly GCA_019343175.1 of Oedothorax gibbosus. Classification (NCBI taxonomy): domain Eukaryota; kingdom Metazoa; phylum Arthropoda; class Arachnida; order Araneae; family Linyphiidae; genus Oedothorax; species Oedothorax gibbosus. Next base: position 54,867 of record JAFNEN010000813.1, read on the forward strand.
AAAAATACTTTCATTTTCTTTAAACAGATTTTTTTTCTGTAAAAATATGCTGTTTAAATAAAAATAAGTTTCTGTTTTTAACCGCGTATAGAGTACTAGACTCCAACCGAACAAGCATTTTAACTGTTTGTTGAAACTGTGCGTACCGAAATAGCTTTATTGTAAGAGATTTGGACTGAAGATCTAAAGGTCCGTGGTTCGAAATCAGGTTCTGCAGTTTATTATTCCAATCCTCGGTGCTACTGTGATGGTCACTATGTATCCCTAACTGTCAAGATTGACCGGGGGGCTCCAATTTTCCATCCGGTGAATCTGAAATTTGCTTTCACTTCAAAATTAATTTTTTTTTTGTTAAAAACAGCTTTCGCGTTAAAATTACCAATCTTATGTTAGGAATATATATTTTTTTTCCCTGTAAATTATACTGTCACGTAGGTTGGAATGAATACACGGTTTGAAGTAATAATCTAATTTATTTAGTAGACAACAGAATGCAGAACTGCCCACTAACTGGTGGGACCTAGGTTTTATAGTTACATAGAATATTCTAGAATAATCGAAATAGAATATTAAAGAAAGTTCTAGAACCATCCCGATTCCAGGCAAATAATAAGTAACATTTTTAGTTTAAGATTTCCCTATATTACACGAACTGGTTGGGAATCAAACCCGAGCCGCCTGCGAGGTGAGCATCCTACCACTAGAGTAGACTATCGATGCAGACTAACGATGCAGATATCATTTCTGCAGCAATACGATACATTTCTGGCATTCCATCTAACAGGGTTTTTTTCTGTAAAAACAACAGACTTTTTTTTACAGTGCAGCTATCTCTACTCAACCAGATGCAGAGCCAACTCAGGATATGTAATGACTTTTACCAACGTGTTCAGGCCATAAAACTAATGAGTTAATCCAGTAATGGAGTTGTGCATTTACACCTAACAAAAGGAGAACCTTATCGGTTCACTATAGCCCCCGCCTTAACTATTTTGATGACTATTGGCGTTTGTTTCCTGAAACTCAGAAAAAACTTGTATTGACTTTTAATACAAATAATTGTACTTTTTCTTGTCATTACAAGTTGTGTTGAACCAAATCAAAATTACGTTGAGACCATAGATATCATAGTTAAAGTATTAGATTGGCAGATCACGTGATCTCCAATGCTAACGACGGGACGCACATGGAGGCCAGAATAAGAGGGCAAATGGACCAGTGTTGCCACCACATTAAGGAGAAAAATACTACGAAAAATTACCGTTCAATTCTAAAATTACAAAAAAATACCATAAAAATACTAAAAAAGCCTTTCACGTTTTTTTTTTTAAAGTCACTAAAAAGATTCCAAAATGCAGCTAGTATTTTTATGGTATTTTTTTGTAATTTTAGAATTAAACGGTATTTTTTCGTAGTATTTTTCTCATTAATGTGATGGCAACACTGGCCCATTTGCCCTCTTATTCTGGTCTCCATGCGGCTCCCGTCGCCGTCGTTAGCATTGGAGGTCACGTGATCTGCCAATCTAATACTTTAACTGTGATATCTATGGTTGAGACCAAATAATAATGCATATTGAGCCCAGAAGTTATGTTAAATGCACAGCTCGTATGTATTCTTCCGAAATGCTTCCAATTTTTGCTTATTATACTAATAGACTGGTCCTTATATAATTACAAAACGTAATTTTAAAGCAAAGAAACTCTAAAAAAAATTTAAGACACAAAACAATGCAGAAAATTCCTCACCTTCCCTTGTCCCGAATGTTAAATATTTAGTTTAGGGCTCAAACTAACACATTTTTGAGCCTTGCTGAACATTTTTTTTTTTTGTAATTCTAGAACCCTTATAAACGTTTTTACAAATTTTTAAAGTGATTTTGAAAAAATAAATTTCACAAGTTTTTTACACCTGAAATTAAAAATTATGGTAGAACTGCCCATAGGCATGATATAAATAATATTAAGATGTTAATTCAAGTTAGTCACCAATCTTTAAGGCAAAAAAAAAATAACCTTGAAGCAAACATAAATCATAATTTTATACCGGGCACAAGTTAAAGTTTTTCTACACATTGCTGCAAATCAAGGTCGCAGGCATAATTACTACATGTCCACCGTCCACAATGGAATATTATTCACCGTGTGTGACATATCCCATAACATGGGGACGTAGGAATACTGCCGAATGCGGGACTCGAACCTATTTGAAGGCCTTGTATCCCGTGTGTTGGGCAACAGTAAGTCCGAAATTTCTATTGTTTGGATGACTAGGCGTCGAGTTATCATTTTAATAAATCGTGTTTGTTAACTTCGTTGCTACCTGTATGTTAAATTGACATCCTAAATTCAGAAAAACATTTTTTTTTTGTTATGTGACGTTGAATGGGAAACTATCTGTGGCATGAAATTCTGAAGCGATGTGGGGCTGGGGAGCCCAGTCGGTTGGGTATCCGCCTAGCATGCGAAAGGTCCCAGGTTCGGGTCCGGGCATCGCCAAAATAACTGCCGACCTATAAACGGCCCGTGCAGCCAAAATGTCCGACGAATAATATCCCGTGTAGAGCGAGTGCACGTTAAATATCCTTCAAAGTCCCAACGCTGTGTACGATGTCGCCCTTAACGGTTGCGTTGGGTGCCTACTCAGGTGTCGGCTCGTCACTTGACTGTGGTTCTAGAATACGACGCCCGTCGCCAATAGCCCTCGTGTAGCTCTAGTGCGACGATATTTCAAATCAAACCAAACTGAAGCGATGTTCTTTGGTATTTCCTTGGTATACAGAAAAAATACTAAAATCAGCTATTGGTACTTTTCCACTTAACGGACGCAAATCTCGCCAAACGAAATCTGTGGCGACAAAACACAGTATGTCATCAATGAAAATGCATTATTATTGTCATTTATAAATTATTCAAAATGAATCTTTGAATTTTCTTTCTATAATATTACAATAAAACTAGGGGTGTGTATCACGACACGATTTTTATCCCCATTTCAATAATTCCATTACCTTATGTTTCTTTTCAGATTAGGTAATTGAAAGTAAAAAAAATTCTCTGTGATACAGATAAATACATTTTTATCACGCAGTCTATTCCATTATTCCATTGTGAAGTTCTAAAGTGACGTATCAACGAAAATACAAAGAGATCCTGCAAATAGTTTCAATGTAATATACATTTCTAACAACCAAAATAAATAGAGTATTGTCTACACAATCCATTACTACCATACTAACGTTGACACGACGATTGTTTTTCTTAAAAACTTAATTTCAGATAACCGTCAAGTGTAATTTTAAGGCAACGTGCTTTGACGTGTTTCTAAGACAAACAATTCAATTAGCACCAAGTCCTATTACCGAAGAAAGCTTGTGGCTTTCAATTAGCCACTTTTCCATGGTGTGCAATGGAGGTCCATTGCATGGGTTGGGTAAACTGCAGTAACCACAACAATGGATTAGACCATTTTTGCTTTGAAAAAATTAGTCTTTTCTAATGTTTTACTATGGGCTAGAGTGATTGAGTTTTTACAACAATGGTCTAAGTCAATAGGCTAGTCACTGCTGTTTACCTGCCCAAGGCAGATTTGTATGGGGTTGGGTAATGGTTATTTCTTACAAAGGATTAACACTGCCCCGGATAGGATTGTTCGTTTGGTGATTAATCCATAAAAATAGTTATATAAGGTCAAAAGTAATAACTGGAATTATGAAAAGGAAATGGACGTTGTAAAAAGACCACTGTTTAATTGATTGTGTTTCATGTTGTTACATAATGCAATCGTGATAGTTATTTATGACATGATTGTTTAAACGTTAATCTTTTGTTACACTAAGGAAATTGAATTTTCTTATGAGTTAAAATGAAAAAAATAACACAATGATTTTATATTTGCATGAGTAAATAGTTTTTTTTGTAGCAAGTGTAGTAAATTCTGAACAATGCTAGTAAGTTTTATCCTGAAATTCTCAATCCCTTTTGCACTTTCCTATATTTGTTTAAATAAATTTTTAATCGCTTTCCAACACAATCACATTTTAATTACCCATCTTTTAACGTAACAATTATCTTTAATGGGCATAATTTACGTCTTGAGTCATTGTCAACAAAAATGCTGAGTGAAAATAAATTCTTCCTCAAGCCTCGATTGGTTAATAAATGTCAATTGGGAACAGAACACCTATCAAAGGAAGTACATAAATGAAAGCTGGAAGGAATGGGCAGGTTTCACGTCTTAAGTGGCAACAGTTCCACAGGAATGAACATAAGGTCTCGATTGACAAACCAATTTAGTGAGCGAAGCTTACAGTGTCACACGGAAACCACAAATGAAATCCAGGAATGAAAGTAGTTAAAGTCGTAGTAAAAAAGAAGTTGACGTCGCGTGAAACAAGCCAATTTAATGCAAAATCAATTTTTAAAAAATGACGACTAAATACAGGACAGAGGGGCAGCAAGGTTGTTTAACTAAACTCCTCGGCGCAACAGTCCATTACTGGGCCAAGGCCTGCCGTGCCCATTTCAGCTTTCGTGACCAAGGGCTCTGGGGTGCTAGGCATATGTCCCGGTAAGATGGTCAGCCTCACGCGGAACCCCCCAGTGTTTAGTTCCCAAGCATGCTTGGTACCCAATAGCAAGGTTGTTTACTTTCCCTTTTATTTATCATTTTCCAATGGAATGAATTCCTTTTAATAAGTTATTGAATCCCTTAGAATAGAAAAATATTCCATCTATTACCAACTTTAATATAAAATAGTTTTCCTCAAATTCTCCCGTACATTATACATTTCGATTGGGGCCTATGACGTCTTGTTTTTAAACTAACGTAACTCATGTCAGTCTTCTTAATGAATTTTGACAATCATATTATATCTCCTTTACCTATCCAAATAATTATATTAATAATAATAGTTGTATTTTTAATACAACAATTTAATTAAAGGGCGTGGAAGAGTTGCGAAACAAACCACCCTACCTCTCTCTATGGTTTTGTCTTTTTTCAAATAATTAAAACAAGTTATATCCTTTTATATATGAATGTCCCAACACACACCCTAAGCATATAAATATTTAGTTTTGTCTCATTTAGGTAAGAGTAAGATGCAGATGTTGCCGGGTTATAAAAACAATGCAAGAGCCAACTTACCAAGTGAAGCCATTGATGTCTTCAGAAATAGGCCCGCAGAGACGCTTGGCTAATTATTTGGAACTTCGTTGCATACATTAAAAATAATTGAATGAAATTTTTTTCTTTCATATGAGGGAAATATCATAATTAAGCATTGCATTCATTCAGTAATGTACAATGTAGGAGAAAATGGCTTAACTTCTCCAATGGCAATTCTATGAAGAGTGAATCGTGTTTTTCCGCAACTGTATTACAATTTCCAATTGCACATCTGGAATATGCTGTTCAATTACTGTCGCCCATAACTGCTTGAAAAACTTCAGTATAAGTCTTTAAAAATGTTTAAGGGTTTTTTAGATATTGGTTACGTTAACAGATTAGGGTCTTTAAACATATATTTCCTGGAAAATAGAAGAACAAGAGGAGATTTAATTCAATTATATATACATTGATTAAGCAGGGAGACATATGGGCGGCTTAGCTTAACGTTGTAAACTTAAATAGCTGAACAAGAGGACATTCTTAGAATTTAAAAAAAAATCTGCTTCTAAAATGAGGTAAGAAAATAAATTTACAATGGAGCTATCAATGAGTGGACTGCTTTGCCACATTCTGTAGTACATTCGAAGAGAGTAGAAGAATCCAAGAAGAATCTTGATAGTTATTGGAGACTGGACAAAAATTGCTAAACTTTTGGAAAAACCTTTCTGGTCCTCTGGCCTAGTTGTTGTCGTCAATTTTAGCATTTGTATTTATATTTGTACAATCTTTCAAAGAAAATGAGGTGGTGTCATACAGAAATCTTCTTGAAGATGTGCGGCGCTGTTTATTTGGCGCGTCACACCGATCTAGCTAAATTTCACTTTTATTCGCGCCAAGCATCTCCGTTTTAACTGTAACCTCCACTCTTCATACAACATACCCCCTCATTAAAACTTTTTAATCAACTCCCGCCACATAAAAGACCTCCATCCGCGTCTTTTTAGCCCATTGTGTGCGCCTGAAATGCATGCAAATGTATGCCGCCTTTTTTTGTCCTCCAGTGAAAGACTTACGCTGGAAGGCTGTTTGGGTTTTTTATACGGGCTTTTAAGGAAATGAAAGTCGAGAAAGTGCTGTTACCTTCGTGCGAAGGGATGAGCAGTATATGAATATTGACATAGTGCCGAGGGATTAAATTGAGTTAGTTGTTTGGGTTGAGTTTAGTTTTGGTTATGCGAATAAACGTCAGTTTTTGGGCTGTTATGTTTTGTAAGAATCAAGAGTTTGGTATAGGTTGCCAGATTATAGTTAACGCCATATTATGTTGAATGCTGCCTCAGTTAACTTTTTGCCTAAATAATACGGTCATTTTTAATTTACTTTTTAGAATTTATATGAATAATTGTGTAAAGACATCACACAAAATTCAAATAATATATTATTTGTTCGACAATTCTAAATGCCTCTTCTGAAAATATAAAGAATAACGATGTTTTGATAAGTTTCGCTTTTAATTTTTGATTTCAGGCTAATAAACGCCAGTTTTTGGGTTGTTATGCTAAGATTTGCAAGAATGAAGAGTTATTAGCTATAGGTTGACAGGTTATGCAAATGCTGAATTATGTTGAATTATGCCAAAGCCTATAAGGCCCATCAAGTGGTGCTCATCTCATTTAGGCCTTGGGCTTGGGTTCATAGCCTTTCCAGGCCTTAGACCTGAGCTGTTAAGTCCTGCATATTGTCCATGCCGAGTAACTATAAGCTTGACAATGAGCCTTACTACTATTAATAACCGGGGTTAGAAATACAAGGTATAATTTTAACATGCTTAGGTACAAGGTATCCTTTTAAATTTACTGGGTATTTTACAATACTATTACAGATTTATGTATTGAAAAAAATGAATCAAATTTTCTTTATTTAAACAGAAAATACCCGTTACAATGCTTCTAACAACAAAACTCAACTAAACAAAGATGCTTTTTTTTTCGGACCAATCGAAATATCGAAACAGACGTGGAATGGGCAATGTGGATCGATGCTTTAAAAGAAATATCATAACTGCGAGAACAATCGTACGGGCAAGAACAAAAGGCCAAGTCGACTGACCCTAATGTTCGAAACCTCGTGAACCAGAAATAACCGATTGTCCCCTTCAAATAGACTCCCTTCCACCCCGCACGTTGACACAGTTTTAACTGGCATTCGAACTCTGTACAAAATTTTGGGCTTGGTTTTACCATAGGAATAATGGTTCCTAGTAGCTACTAACGAATTTTTTTGTAAAATGCCCCTTTTTATAATTTATTTTTATTTGTGTTGGCAAATTTAATTTAATTTAGCTCAATTCGTTAAGGGACATTAAAATTAAATTTCCGATTCAATATGCTTCAAACATATACATTGATGGCCGTAACATTGAAGTATGGAAATACTGAAGTGATGTCAACTTCAACCAAAAAAGTGAAGATATATAGTCAAATCTTAGGAAAATTTATTTTCGTATAGATCAATACTAGACAGCGAATTTCCTAACAAACCAGGCAGCTACATCTCATAAGTTTTTTTTTAAAAATTACTTTAGTATGCTCCATTATTCCACATGCATAATTTTTCTAATGAATCCCACAAAGTATTCGCAATCCTGTTAAATTTTACAGAATTTCAACTAGTGGTTTTCTGTTTATATCCGTACAAACACAATGCATTAATTAAAGGATGTATTCGAAAAACTCACAAAGTATAACTAAGATATAAAGGAGAAGAGCTAGTCCATTGGAGAATTTTGGCGATCGTAAATTCAATAGGATAAAGTCGCCAATACAAATACAGAAATTGTCGACTAACAACAGGCCAGAGGCCCAGCAAGGTTGGTCCAAAATAAATCTAATACATTACCAGTTTCCAATGACTATCAAGTTTCTTCTTAAAATCTTCTACTCTCTTCGAATGCACAACATAATCTGGTAAAGCATTCCACTCATTGACAACTCTATTGTAAAAATAATGTTTTCTTACCTCCCTTCTAAGGCACGATTTATTCAATTTCTGATCATGTCCTCTGGTCCGGCTATTTAAGGTAAAACCTAAGCCCTCCATGTCTCCCTGTTTTATGAACTTGAATAACTGTATTAAATCACCCCTAGCTCTCCTATTTTCCAGGGAATACATGTTTAAATATCTTAATCTGTTATCATAATCAATACCAGATAGACCCTTAATCATTTTTGTAGCCCTATGCTGAACTTTTTCAAGCAATTCTATATCTTTTCTGAGGAAGGGAGACCAAAACTGAACAATGAACTGACCCAATGAACTGACCGAACCCTAATCTTAGTTTTACTTTTATATTTGGAGATATGGATTTTTGCAACTTTCCGATTTAATTACAATCTAACTTTAGAACAAACGTATTTTAATCATGGGCTACACGTTTTGTAGTGATAGAGTTACAGAAACATGAATCCCACACATTTAAGACAATAATGACATTTGAAGCTTTACCAAACCAGCGGAATGAGCTTTAAACTTCTAAAAAGAGTCATGAAAGAGTTCTGAAGATAAAAGAAAAATTGGTTTGGCTTTCTGAAAAAGATAATCGTTCGATTCTATTCTTGGCGACGATTTACTGCAAGGAAAACGTAAGTTGTGGAAATGGAATAATCGAATAGACTGGTTGAAAGTTTATATCGCTATTTTATATGTCCGCTTTCTTCCTTCCTTGAATGGAACTGAATGATGTCGATTTGAATCTTAACTACTTTTTATGTCAAGTACAGCTAAAAAGAGAGCTAACTTGAAAAGATCATTCCAACTTCTCAAATCTGAGTCCATATCATAGTGGAGTATATCACGTCTATGTACAATACCAAGGTGGTTCAACGCTTATGGGTAAAAATTTAAGTGGTGATTAAAGCCATCTATGTAGTCCAGTGGTTCCCAACCTTTTCTGGATCATCGCCTCGTATTTTAGGTTGATTTAATTTTCTTTCTTTTAATTTTCATGTTATGTCTAATCATAATTTCAGTTAAAGTGTAACTATAAAACAGTTTTACAACACTACCGTTTATAAAAACAACCAAAGAAGCTTTATCTAGTCACTTTTAAATAAAATAGAAAAAAACATAAAACACATATTTTTAAAGAACAAAAATGAAATAATTAACTAAGATATTTTTTACTTGTTTCTAGAAAATTTAAGAGAGTTTAAAGAAAAAATTGGCTGGTTTGGTTATGGTTGGAGAATTGTTTTTACTGTACAAAGACATAGGTACAACATTATTTTAATTTTCCCCCTTTGAATACTCGCCCCTCAAGTATTTTTTGCCCCCCTTGATAACGCAAATCGCCCACTTTGGGACGATCGCCCCCAGGTTGGGAACAGCTGATGTACACTCTTAAAACAAAAGAGTGAAATTCACTCCTATAGGAGAAGTGCATTTTCGGCACCGGAAAGGAGTGGAAATTAACTCAGACTGAGTTAAAACCGCTCGTTTTAAGAGTGTAGGACGCAGATTGTTTTCTTTTATTTCTTTTACCCACTCCGAAAAAGAGTGACATTCACTCCTATAGGAGAAGTGCATTTTCGGCACGGAAAGGAGTGGAAATTAACTCAGACTGAGTTAAAACCGCTCGTTTGTTTTAAGAGTGTAGTCATTTGCACCATACAATGTGTGGAAAGACAGTAGTGAACCTTTGGTAGGTATCCTTGAGTTACTATGAAATGAAAAATATCTAATGGACAGTGGAGGGGAGGTGGTAATGAGCAGTTGGCATTTTATTGAATGACATTTTGATGACCTTGTAGAGGTATATTAACTTGTCAAGTAAATAAAACCATTTATGCTAACAAAACATTTTATTTACAGAACAAAACAAACTTAAAAGCAGTATAATATATATACGATCGCGCTTAGTGCGCTGAAAATCAGTACCTATAGGTCTGCCCTCAGACAAGGTTGGTTGGTTGGTAGACATATATATTCAGGTTTGTGTGCTTGGTCAGCGACCCGCCTATAACCTTCGTCAAGTAAGACAGACACAACAGACAACACATACACACATAAGTGGATCCATCTAATTTTTAGAGACAGAGGCCAACTAGAGGATCCCCAGAATTGGCTTGTCACCCCAGAGGTATTGATTTGGTATGGGAACTTAGAGGACTTTCGGACCCAACAGATTTAACGAGCACGTACTCCGCATATACTCGTAGGTCTTCAGTGGTACCGGGACTCGATCACAGGACCTTCGATCCGAGACCGAGACGCTGACACTAGGCTCACTACGGCTCCTCAGACAAGGGAAGCACTCGTCTTATATTGATCAAGAAATTTACATATCTTAGAAAGTTACATTTCTTCAGTTTCTTATTTACAATTTGTTTGGTGGTAACTTGTGAACTTGGGTTAACACTACACTACATCTCAGCACTCCACTTGGCAAGTTGCGTTCTAGCCACAACCTAATATATGGCAAGTTAGAACAGCAGACAGCAGAGAAAAATGTATCGGATTTTCGCAAAATTGAACACACTGACTGCTGCAATCTAACAATAACAAAAATGAATAAAAAATATTTAAAGAAATTTTTTCAAAATAAATCTCTATTCACCACTTTTCAACTTTTAATAATTTTTTTGAACGCAAATATAACCCTTAACGACGACTTAGTGAACGATATTAACACCTACAATATGTGTGTGTGTTGTCTGTTGTGTCTGTCTTACTTGACGAAGGTTTATAAGCGGGTCGCTGACCAAGCACACAAACCTGAATATATATGTCTACCTACCAACTACCAACACCTACATTTCCGTATAAAAACGTTAATTTTAAGTTTTTAAAATTCGTTTTTCGTGTAACTTAATTTTTGTTCTATATAAATTGTTAAGAACAATAGTTTTATTTATCTCATATTTTGTTTTTTTTTAAATAAACTTAAAAAGGAAGCTCCTTTTCGGGTGTCAACTTTTCTTGAAAACCGTCGTTAATGAGATGAAAAAACTTCACAAACATGATATATGCTCTGTCAATTTAGCATTTTTAGCACGTGACAAGTAACGGTTCTTTGACCGGTTTACAATAAACGGAAAAATATGGCACATTTCCCTATCTATAGCATTGACATTTTCCGCTGACAGATTCCATAATTGAACAACTCCGACAAGTCGCTTCTGGTCAAGCGTTAATGCTTACCTGTCAGACCGCAGGGTATTATCACAATTTTCCATTACTGACCAGAACACTCGAGCGGTCATCAGGAATTAGGGGGTGGAACACATTTTCGGCTTATTGCTCACCGCAGAACACGGATGATAAAGATGTAAATTTCCTCTTCTTTTTTACCAGTTCTTGGAAAAGAGTGATAAAGGGTGTATTTGAAAATATGAGCTTCCTCCTCTCTTTACCAGAAAGCTATGATGCTCTCACTATGCCTATAGTCACGCGATATCGACATGTACTGAAACGAACACAAGAGTTACAACTCGTAGATTGGGAGAAATAGCGAAAGCTTTCTTTCACCGACCAAGATAAATGAGTGCCAATTTTGAGCCCACTATAGACAAATATCCACTAACCGGGTATTCACCAGTAAAAAAAAACCCAACTGAAAATGGGTTGCCATAACGCCATGGTTGTTTACGGCTTATGCTGTTTACTACGTTAGTTGTCAATGTCTAGAAATTCTACTCTGTGTCGGAATTCTATGTTGATCTGTCATTGGTATTGGCGTCGCATGTGCACTGTGAAAATATTCTGCAAAAAATACATCACATTTGCCGCATATTCACAGCATACTTTCTACTGCATTTGATTGCAGCTGTTGCTGTAAATACAATTCATAGCACTCTGCTGTAATTTCTCAGCCTGCGCAATCGTACACGACGTAACTTCGGTCAGTCCGTTTTTACCTATCGGAAAAGGGCCCGGATGGCCGAGTGGTCTGGACCATTACGCTAGCAGTCTGCGCGCTGTAACGGGTGCGGGTTCGATTCCCGCCTTCGCACTGGGTGTATATTCCTTTCTCTGGTGACAGTAAAAATTCTTTCTGTGTTTGTCTTATTTGACGAAGGCTTCATAAGCGGGTCTCTGATCGAGCACACAAGCCCGGAATATATATCGCACACCTAGATCTAAACAGGTATAACTCAAAAAAGCACATTTTTCAGAAAAGGCGAAAAACTGATACTGTGTCCCTGTGCACTGCAGGAGTTTTTTTTTGATAAATTTATGCTTATAATATGCAACTAGAAGAAATATATTGTAGGAATCTTGTGTTTTCATCATGTTTTGGGGCTGAAAATTAGGTTTTTGTAGTTATTTCCCTATTGCTTAACAATGTATGTATATTTGTTTTATTATTTTGAGTTGAGCCCTTGTTGGTGAATTTAGTTTTTAGTTAGCTCTCTTTTGAAGAGGCAACATACATTTAAAATGTAATAGCATTTTGTATTATTTATAATTAGTGCAATTCACAGTGGTCTGTGGACCAGCAGTAGGAATATATTGGAAGATAAATTAGCAAGAAAACACTAGAAGTACTGAAATCAATCAATATTTTTTATTAATAATAATATAAAAATTAACTAAGGACAGTATCTTATGTCCCATTTAATTATAAAAGTAATACTAAGAGTAAGAAATAAAAGTTTCTTTTAGATTTTAACACAACATCAAAAATATAGGAACTTTACGTTCTATGAAAAACAATTTTAAATGCACATCAAAATCCTCTTAAATCGGCTTTAATAACTCCCGATTCCGTTTTCTTGGAAAGTGCTGTTTTTATCGCTTTGTAGAAAAAGTCAAGAGTGGATTTGAAAAATGGCTTTACATACTCTAATTTTGGATCCATTAACCCCAAAATAAAAGACGGTGTTAAGCGCCCTAAAATCTTGTGTGCTTGAGTATCGATATTTAGGCTTTATTTGTTGCGAGTGTCGTACTACAAATTCTCTCTGTCTTTCAAGATTGCCGAGTCCCCTAAATGCATCAAAGAGCTGTTGCCTAGACATTTCACCGATCTTATCTTTGCATTTTAGCCGATATTTTTCTCCACAGGGCGGTCCAACTGTTCTCTGTGGCACTTGTTTCTTTGATTTCGACAAAGATTGGTAGGCTTTGCCAGAATTTCTTAGCACTTTTGCGACTTTCGATTTCCACTTCGCTGGTTTACGTATTCTCTTTCTACTCTTCTTTTGGGAATTATTTCCAACAATCGTAGCATTTTGAGGGTCTACTTGCTCACTATCATCTTCGGTGTCCGACGAACTATTTGATTTCGATGAACTCGAGCTGCTAGTGCTAGTGCTTGACGAAGTCAACGATGCAATAGGAGGTACGACCTTAGATGGGGTCTTACTTTTGTGAGCCAATCGAAAATTAGGATCCTCATCGGAGTCGTCAATATCACTTTCATCGCTTCGGATTGGTGAAATATAATAGTTTGGTTCACCAGTCTTTTGTTGTTTAAACGTGATCGGAATAGAGTTATCAACCATGGATAAAGCGGCATGTTTTTCTTTTGATGAGACTTCATCACTACTTAATGGCATCTTCAAGTCATTTTCTAGAGTTGCATGTTGAGTAAATATGATAGGAGTGATATTGCCTTTCTCCCTTTCTAATTCCATATTTATTAAAACCGTCCACGTTTCAGGGTTTGCATGTAATAGAAAATGTATATTTCACTAAATTGTAGGATCCTGTGCGTCAAATAGATTTAAAAAGCCATCAATATAACGTTTTCGATCTCATTAGTGATGTTGTAAAATTAGACTTGATGGAGCCCATCTAAAAAGATCTAACTCAAAAATTTATCAGTAAAAAAGGAAAAACTATGTAATTGCTAGGATGAAAATAAAATTATATTCAGATGAAAAGACTCCAATCGCCAATAGCCAAAAAAGTATATTTAATTTGTTTTTTAAAGAAATATAAGAGTTTCAAAAATGACTCAACTAAACAGACTCAACTACAAATTCAAAAATGTTTCAACAATACGTTAACAATTCTAAATAGAAAGAAAATAATTATTCACCCTGCCAGCAATACTGGTTCAACTCAGAATGTTGTATTAATTTACTCAACGCTGACAATCAAATGGCGAGAACTCAAAATATACTGCTTCAAATTTTCACAACACGGGTACAACTTAAAATAACTCCAGTTTGTTTGCGACGGCCACGCGCGCTTCGCTTGTAATACTGATTGCAACTAGAGATGTCCCGTTTCGGTGGAGAGGGAGCAAGGCCTGCTAGTTCAACAAAAGGGGCACATGTCGTCATCTAGCCTCGAATAGTAAAGATTATTTTAAAATCTGTTAATTAGTCGGTAGGTATTGAAATAAGAAATTTGATGGTGTGCATAACTCAAAAATTGACATTTTTGAGTTAGCTCCCTTTAGATCTAGGTGTGCGATATGTAATAGTAGTAGTATTAGTAGTACCTATCGGAAATTCAAACTGAATCATGGCTCATGCTTGAAAATTGCTATGCATGTGCTTGAAAATTACAGCAAATTTGTAGGCTTTAGTACACACAACCGCGCTGGACAAAGTTCCTGAATGGTTGTACAGTACGTCAAACTACTTTTAAAAAAAGACTACTTTTATTTAGAACTTGATGTTGATCGTCAAGGGTTCCCTAAATCTGTCAAAGCGGCAATAAAATCTTTAAACAAGAGGAACTAGTAGTGGTTTCTTTGTCTATGGTTAGAAATTCTGAAGGTCAAATAAGGCCATAAGATTTATTTGACCTTCCGGTACAGCCACACAGCCTCAGCGATCTGTAGGCAGTTGTCCAAATAGAGATCCTCGATGGTAGAGTCGCTAATTTGTTGAATACTCGCCAAGATTGCCGGGCAAGCGAAGACTAAAGAGTTCTATAGTAGGAGACTCGTACTGAGCTAAAATCGGCCGCCATGGCTCACTGCGGAGCCCGAATAGAGTGGCAAAAGTGCTAGTTAATTTATAATTTTGATACTGAGAAAGGAAGTACACCCAGGGCAAAGGCGGGAATCGAACCCGCACCCGTTACAGCGCGCGGACTGCTAGCGTAATGGCCTGCGATCCAAACCACTCGGCCATCAGGCCCCACATGCCACCCTATATTGTCTCCATGTTGGTCCATGGTGCTGTTGCCAGCTTCAGTCTCTACCCTACTATAGAACTCTTTGGCGAAGACGTGTTCGTGACTAAGTTCCGAGTAACTAGAAGTAACTGTTCGCCACTATATAAGCCCAAAAACCGAGCTGCAGTTGTACCCCAGAAATGGAACCCATCAAAGCATAGACGGCAGCCATGCGCGGCGAAGGTCACTTGGCCGGGGAATAAATTGGTCAGTGGAATAGTGCGGCTCGGAATTCGGAGATTAATCCACGGAATCAAAGGATAGGCGCCCCCCAGGGCATCATCATAAGGGAGATTTGGGGGATTTTAGAGACAACTCTTTTGCCTGCTCAACCGCGTAATAGGGTTGGTTGGTGAATGGGCACGGTTCACTGGTTAAACGACATTGTATTTGCTAAATGTTTATCATTTCGTTTAATTTTAGAAAATGTAACAGATTGAAAAATACTTTTCAATCCCATTCAAATCGCGGAGATAGGACTATGTACCAAGTTTAATACAGTACAAACTATAACACAGACGGAGGAGCGTGACACATTAAAATAATGCTCTCTCGTTGCCATGAAGGCACTATTCAACCAGAATTGCAGAAAATAGCAAATCCTATGTTAGTAATAACACTGTCCTGAGTAATTAAACCGCAGTACATTAAACTAATAACTGGTAATAGGCATGCTTCTGCAAGTAAAACAATCTGAAACCAATCAAAGTACCAATAAACCAATATACGCTGTGATCGGCAACGTCTGTATGCCGGTTATTAAAATTTAAGTGAATTTGTACGTGTCTGAGAAACGGAACTCAATCTCCATGTATATCTGAGGTAACGATGAATTTTGAATTTTCACTTACGACTTATTTAACGAGTGCACCGTGAATCCAGTCAAATATAAATCTAAGCTAGATAGTTTCGGGTTGAAAAAGATCTTGGAAAAACTGCTCCATCGATGGCTGACGAGAATAATTATACGTGACAGACGTGCATCCTTTCTGCAAATTGCTGCTGGTTACAATGTTTGGCCATTATAACAATGAATAATATTGTTATAATAGCCCATATTGTTGGAATTCGGTGTAACCATTTTTCAGGTTTTGGTTTCTGAAATCTGAAAAATGGTCAACCTAAAAATAAGTGGAACGTTGCACCAGCAGCTATTAGGAACCATTTTCTACTTGACTACTACGTACTTGACCATTAAAAAAAATATTCACGTTTTAAAGTCCGCAATCGTTATCTGTTTTGTCCTAATTTATACTATACTATCCTCGTATACCAGCGTTCTAACACCCAATACATACTATACCTACACCACAAAATAACATAGTTTCGGTTCACGTTCAAGACCCAAGTGACACAGATAGATAGGGGCAGTATGTGTATTCGCCCATAAACGTCAATGTTGGAGAACATTTACACGACTCAACTAACCCATAGAGAAAAAAAATGTCCAAGTCTATCTTTCTAGCATGAGTTCAAGGTAAAAAAAAATGATGGAGGTTAAGAGAAGAACATTTTTTTTATGGCTGAGCACACGTGAAGTTAATAAATAATTCCGGATATTTTTTCATTACTTCGTCTTTTTTTCCTCATAGGTACATGGATAACTGGGCATAGTAGTGGTGGTGTGAAGCTATTTGTGAGATTTATATCGCAAATAAATACCGACTAAACTCGTCGTTGGATGATGTGGGTTTGGAATGCCAACCAGTAACTCGTTTTTTTTTTTTTAATTTTGTACTTGGGTTAGGAGGCTCAGCACTGTAAAAAAAAGTATGTTGTTTTTACAGAAAAACTGTCAGCTGGTGTAATAGAAAAAGTCCCATATAACTTAGAGAAAATCTGTTTATTTTAAACTAATAATTTGTAATTTAAAAGCGGAAGCTGTTTTTTTTTAACATACAAATTGAAAAGAAAAACAAAATTCTACCTGTCCTCTGTGGAATACCGAACAGCCAGTACAGGGACAGCGGTGATACTGACCAAAATACTACCGAAGAATAAAGGCTGTGGGGAGCCTCGTGGCCAGCGTCTCGGTCTCGAGATCGGAAGGTCCCGCGATCGAGTCCCGGTACCACTGAAGACCCACCGAGTGTATGCGGAGTACGTGCTCGTTAAATCTGTTGGGTCCGAAAGTCCTGTGGTCGGTCATTGCGCAGTTTACACGGGTACAGGTCCCTGAAGACTATTTCCCTCCCCTTCAGGGACATTTCTAAATTGTGGAGGTGGCGATAGATGGCAGCATCTGTCTCTTATGTGTGTATGTCGTGTCTGTCCTTCTTGACGAAGGTTTATAAGCGGGTCTCTGTGACCAAGCACACAAGCCTGAAAATATATGTCTACCAACCAACCTTTGAAGGAATAATAAACTGCCGAATCCAGGTTCGCAAACGGACTATTAGATTTTCAGTTCAACGCTCTCCTAACTGAGCTATTTCAGCATACAGATATTCAACAAGCAGTTAAAATGTTTGCTTAATTGCAGTCTGTTGATCTATGTAGTTAAAAAAATCTTTTTACTTTTAAACAGCATATTTTTACCCCCAAAAATAAAACTGTTTAAAGAAAATAACAGTATTTTTTTAAAGCATTTTTAACTGTAAAATTGACAGATTTTTTTTACTGTTTGGTGGGTATGATTATCTGAGTTCTAAGACTATCGAAGGAAGGCAGTAATGAAAGCTGGAAGGAAATACGTCACCTGAGACAAGCCAATTATCAATTGCGCAACACACAGCATAGCTGTGCGCAACAATAGCATTCAATACTCTAACCTTTAATACCACTTTTATATCTTTGCAAACAGCGGCTCAGTGGCTGAAAGGTTTAACGTGTCCGCCTCATAAGCCCAAGATCGCGGGATCGAGCCCTGGCTGAGTCGTCGGATTTTCTGGATGGGAAAATCTTGGGCACATATGTCAAATGATTATGTGGCATGTAAAACCCCTGGAGTATCCATTTGGCTTGGGTTCTTTCGGCAAAATTAAATCTCGGCATACTTTAATATCCACAGAGAGCTCAGATTCCTTGTAATCTGGGCGTCAAAATTGGTAGAGAGCGCCGCCTACATGGTGCCACAAAAAATGGCTCTCAGTTCTGGGGAATATGCCTAGTCTGCCAAGGCTTGAACGCCAATATTCCAGCCCCATTAGAAAAAAAAATTGTAAACAAACACAACATTACAAACTTCATTTTATAAAATTCCTTTATTCATCGCTATCTCTGCAAAGAATGAATCATCGCAATTCACCGCCATTTCAAGGTGACACAGTTAAAGTGGTTTCCCACTCGCTAAATTTCAACCTCTTTCTATTATTTTGATTCCCAAAGTGTGCCACGTGGCAACAGGAAGAGATCACAATGGACTCTCCCTGTCCCATTGAATGACACAATGGATATACCTCCCCTCCCTGTTTCCGCCACTACCGGTGGTGTCGTGCCATCTGCGTTTATGATAAACTATGAATTATGTGCAATAAAAATCTAGGGATGTGTTACGCTACACCACTTTCGATTACCACTCAATAAATCAAACCATTAAAAAGTTATTGTATACCCAAAAAGGTAATTTCAATAATATTAAAACCTAAAACATTAGGTGAAAGATACCTTAATCTACTCTATCTCAAAACCCTATTATGACTTCCAACAGGTACTGGGAACTAGTGTACCAAAATTTGATGTCTGTAGTTTTTTTTTTTATTTTTCAGCAATACCTTTGAAATTTAAAAGTTCTATGGCAGCTACCGATTCTATATGGCGCATGCGAGATTTTCTCAAAAACTTTATTATGACGTTTGACAAGTACTGGGAACTCGTTTACCAAAATTGAAAGGGCCGGGATAGCCTGGTCGGTAAGGTCTTGGACTGGCATCCCTAAGGTTGCGAGTTCGAGTCCCGCTGCCTTCCGAAGACCCCCGTGTACGCTAATGGTGACCGGTGCACGTTAAATCCGTCGTGGTCACAAAGTCCTCCAAGTTCCCATACCAAACACCCTTGGGTGACAAGCCAATTCTGGGGATCCTCTAGTTGGCCTCTGTCTCTAAAAATTAGATGGATCCACTTATGTGTGTGTGTTGTGTCTGTCTTACTTGACGAAGGTTTATAAGCGGGTCTCTGACCAAGCACACAAACCTGAATATATACAGTGGGTAAAAAAAGTTTCCGTACGCATCCAGGATTTTTAAAAACACTTTGTTTCAAAGAACTTAAACCCTTTTTAAAAAATCAAAATCTACGGATTTAAAATAGTTTATTTGTCTACTTACTAAATTGCATTGTCGTTAAAAAAACATTTTTCAATTTAACTTTAAAAATTTAAAAATCAAAATTTAACAATAAAAGAGATAAAAAAAAGTTTCCGTACGCTTTTAAAGAAATTAAGTAATGACGTCATACAGACCAGTTCTGCAGTAAATTTTAGGTGTTGGAACCTAGTGATCTTCACAAACTCAAATATACAGTAGTTTTATTGATCCTTTATATCATTTTTAGTAAATTATGGAAGTTTCCAAAGATATTCGTGAATTAGTAATTAAATCTCGAAATGAGGGTTTATCTCTCAGTAAAATAGCGAAAAATATCAAGAAACCGATATCAACTGTTCAGTATATTGTTGAAAGGTATCGCTATCTCGGACATTGACATGATCGACCTCGATCTGGACGGTCAACGAAGTTAGAACGGGTGCACAAAAGGTACAAATGCGAAAAATTAAAGATAACCCTCGTCTAAGCGCACCTAAACTTGCAGGAAGTTTGCAGACTGATTACAATATTGATGTTACGCCTCAAAATGTAAGAAATGTGATAAAAGAAAGTGGTTATAATGGTCGGGTGGCTCGGAAGAAGCCCTTTATCAGTAAAGTGAACTAGAAGAAGCGGCCCCAGTTCGCTAAGCAGAACATTACCAGGCCTCTGGCGTTCTAGGAGACTGTTATTTTCAGTGACGAGTCGCAATTTAACATCCACGGATCCGACGGACGTGTTATGGTATGGCGAAAGCCAAATCAACAAATGAAATCAAAGAATTTGGTTGGCACTGTTAAACACGGTGGTAAAGGACTCATGGTATGGGGATGTATGAGCGCTGCTGGGGTCGGAAATTTGACCTTTATTGATGGAATCACGGACCCCCCCCCCAAATACAAGTATCTAGACATTCTTAAGAATAACGTTTAACAAAGCGCTTGGAAACTGAACCTGGGAGCTGGATTTATATTCCAACAGGACAATGATCCTAAACATACGGCCAAACTTTGCAAGGAATGGTGCTTGTATCACCTCAAAGAAATGCTGCATAGCCCTCCCCAGAGTCCCGACTTGAACCCCATCGAACATTTGTGGGATATAATCAGTCCATAAACTGAAAGAATGTTCAATAAAGAATGTAAAGAGAGAGAGAGAGAGAGAGAGAGAGAGAGAGAGAGAGAGAGAGAGAGAGAGAGAGAGAGAGAGAGAGAAGAGAGAGAGAGAGAGAGAGAGAGAGAGAGAGAGAGAGAGAGAGAGAGAGAGAGAGAGAGGAGCTGAAAGATGCTATTCAAGACATATGGAGCAAGATAACTCCAGAGACAACGAAAAAACTCGTCGGAGTGATGCCCGCACGTTTGAGAGAGGTGATCAGAAACCAGGGTGGATCAACTGACCACTAAACAAAATTTTACTTGAAAATAAAGATATAAATTTACAGATATTTAGCATCGTACGGAAACTTTTTTTTGTTAATTTTTTTGTTTCTTGAAACTCTTTTCAAATTCCTTGCCACATTATTGATGATTTTTTATTTTTACCTATTCTAAGTTATTCATAATTAAGTTTGCTATAAGAATATGTAATTTGTTTAATTTTACAATTGCATTTTCTTTGTAAATAAAAGTGTTATTTACAAATGCTAACTGCGTACGGAAACTTTTTTTACCCACTGTATGTCTACCATCCATACCAAAATTGAAGTATGTACGTAGCTCTTTTAGTTTGACCTGTAGAATGGTTTCAGACTGACAGGCAGACCAATGCATACCTTTTTTTAGAATGTGTAGCCCTTATGTCCCAATAGCAATGTGTAGCTATAGTGCGACATTAATCCAAAACCTAACCACACTAAGTAAAAAATTCATTACAGCTTCCATTAATGTGACCAATTAAAACTTTGATAGCATACACTTAGATCGACGCGTTCAAATTAAATTATCTTCATTCCATTCCTGACAGTTACAAGACCGAATCTCCAGGGCAAACAAACTGAGCGGATTCTTAAAAATGTCACGTATAATGCCAATGTCACATGGGTCTTGGGACATCTCGCCTAGGGGTACCATAACTATGCGCGACACCAACCACAACATCTAATTGCACATACCATCGGGCAATGTCTAATGCGGAAGAGGGGCACCTCAAACCACATAGGTTAGGGACTTGTTAATCTCCGCTACCTTTTAGGATAAGTGAGGTTGAAAAATATGTTTGAGACAAAGACAGATGTAACACTAAGTGAATAGAAAAACCTGATAGAATAAGATATTAAGACAGAATCTCGATATCGCAATCCCAGAATGATATCATAACAGAGTTGAAATTATATCATAATCGGTTTTGGATAATTTGTAGGGTGACCAGATGTACTGCATTTCGCCAGTTCAGTTTAGATTTTTATTCAACTACCTTAGCTATAAAAATTTTGCAAATATGTGTCAGTTTTATTTGTTTATAGTTTTTCCAAATAAAAACAACGCAAATAAAGTATAGCCATAGATGCCAAGATGTGGTGGGAGGACTATACGATTTATGAAAATTTAATGATGACTTCATAGTTGGAAAGTTATTCACTAAAAGAAATCTGATCAGACTAATAATTTGGTAATTGGTGTGGTTTGTATAACGTGGCACTAAATCTATCGATGGGCTATTGACATCTAGCTTTGTAATTTCAAAACACTGACATATGACGAGGCAATGCACCAAAAGCAACCCCAGAGAAGCTTTGTACGGGGTGCCAAGAAATTAAACCTCGACAGATTTAATGTGCACCAATCTCCAAATATTTTTTTCGTTGTATTTTTAGCAACATATTCAAATAAGCAAATGATGGGGCAGTGTCGAAAGACGGTATTCAATCCGACCATCTAAAGGCCAAAGCTTTAACCTCTAAGCTCCCAAGTTGTCATTTTTAGCCTACTTTAGAATAAAAAAATTGAAAGTAAGTATTGACATCGAAGAGAGAATTAGATCCGTTTGAGTCCCGCATTCCAAATTCCGTTCTAACTGACCGATTTTATTATTTTTTTTTTAAACGTATGGCATCAGACTTACTTTCTGTACTTTTGTCTGGGGCCGGGATAGCCTGGTCGGAAAGGTCTTGGACTGGCATCCCTAAGGTTGCGAGTTCGAGTCCCGCTGCCTTCCGAAGACCCCCGTGTACGCTAATGGTAACTGGTGCACGTTAAATCCGTCGTGGTCACAAAGTCCTCCAAGTTCCCATATCAAATCAATACCTCTGGGGGTGACAAGCCAATTCAGGGGATCCTCTAGTTGGCCTCTGTCGCTAAAAAATTAGATGGATCCACTTATGTGTGTGTTGTATCTGTCTTACTTGACGAAGGTCTATAAGCGGGTCGCTGACCAAGCACACAAACCTGAATATATATGTCTACCAACCAACCAACCATCTTTTGTCTGTTCGTCTTACAACCTCTTTGGGGAACGTCTGTTTTATAAATAAAACTTTCGTACAAACTTTCCAATCACAAAAAATATTTTTTTATTAGAAAAGTATGGCATCATAGAGTCATAGACCTATCTGTTATACTTTCGTCCGTGGGTGACAAGCCAATTCTGGGGATCCTCTAGTTGGCCTCTGTCTCTAAAAAATTAGATGGATCCACTTATGTGTGTGTTGTTGCGTCTGTCTTACTTGACGAAGGTTTATAAGCGGGTCGCTGACCAAGCACACAAACCTGAATATATATGTCTACCAACCAATCTTCGTCTGTTCGTCTTAACTCTGTTTGGGCAAGTCTGTTTTATAAATAAAACTTCGCACAAACTTTCCAATCTAAAAATATTTTTTATTAGAAAAGTATGGCATCAAGAGTCAAGACCTATCTGTTTATATTCGTCCTGGGTGACAAGCCAATTCTGGGGATCCTCTAGTTGGCCTCTGTCTCTAAAAATTAGATGGATCCACTTATGTGTGTGTGTTGTCTGTTGTGTCTGTCTTACTTGACGAAGGTTTATAAGCGGGTCGCTGACCAAGCACACAAACCTGAATATATATGTCTACCAACCAACCAACCATCTTTTGTCTGTTCGTCTTACAACCTCTTTGGGGAACGTCTGTTTTATAAATAAAACTTTCGTACAAACTTTCCAATCACAAAAAATATTTTTTTATTAGAAAAGTATGGCATCATAGAGTCATAGACCTATCTGTTATACTTTCGTCCGTGGGTGACAAGCCAATTCTGGGGATCCTCTAGTTGGCCTCTGTCTCTAAAAAATTAGATGGATCCACTTATGTGTGTGTGTGTTGTCTGTTGTGTCTGTCTTACTTGACGAAGGTTTATAAGCGGGTCGCTGACCAAGCACACAAACCTGAATATATTATATATGTCTACCAACCAACTTTCGTCCGTCTGTCTATCCATACTTAAAGAATTTCTGGCTCTAAAGGTATAGAGCTTAGGCCATGAATCACGAATACGAAGCGAATCTACAATACGGATGGAGACTTCACAAATTACGTGTCATGCCCCCCTAAATGGGCCAGCTGGCAGACGAAAAACAGGCGGGTGTGACGCAAAAGAGGGTTGAAAATCGTCTGCTTTTTACGCGGGGGCGTTCGAGGGGTGTCACACTGTAACGGTTTCAGGGGGGTGGGGTCGAGAAGTTACAGCTGGCGATAGTTGAGGTGCGAGGTTCATCGGACCACAGCGACATATGGTGCTGTGAATGAAGTATTTTAACAATGACAGCGATATCGGCTGGCCGGAATTTTTTTTATTTAGTTACATAAAGCATAATTTTAACAAAAATCTACTTGGAATTTAACAAAGTTTTATCACAGATATCAGAAAATTACAGTCCCTGCCCTGGACAAATTATTAGACGCACTGCAAGATGTCATGTATCAATCAATGATGAACAAAATACCTTTAGAAGGACATTTGTGTTCCTAAACTTAAGCTATTGAATAGAAAATACTATCTGCTATACTTAATACATATATCGACATCTTTTTTAATGATATGGCATTCTTTGGTATGTTTTCATCATTAGTAAAAAATACAGGGCGTTTAATAATTTGTCCGGGGGACTGTATATCAGAAAAGTACATTTCATTTGAAGGCTATTTAGCCTATGTATCATATTTTTTTCTACTATTTTATCAGCTTCCTTATGCAATCAATCATGTTAGATCAATGTCTTAGTCATAGTCAAGCTAAAAACAAAGGGAGATCTCAAAAATTTTAAAATTTACTGAAATCTTCTAGATCCACAATATTGTTCATAAAATAAGCTGAAATTTATGGGGCTCCTAAAGGCCCGGGCGTAACAGCCCTAATGGATGATCATCGCCCTGTTAGACAAAGCCCTTTGTTCAACCGTCATAAATAGTGCCGATCACAATAATTAAAAAAATGTTCATTCATCGTTGGTAATATTACTTATGATGCTTAAAACTTTAGTTAAGGGGGAATGGGCGCGCTGGACCGGGGGTCTCCAAAGTAAAGTGCATCAGTGTTAATCCTATGGAGAAAAAAATATTTTCTCTGCCACATTTATCCGGCTGTATTGAATATTTTTACAAGCTGGTTTTTTTATGTGACAAATGTAGTTGACTTACAGGTCCCGACCTTCCCACTTTTTGAAGTTGGTTCGAATATTTTTTTTTAAATTTTCAATAAATAATTTTACACAAAATATTCGAAGCAATTTCAAAAAGTGGGAAGATAGAGACCTGTTATCTACATTTATTATTAAAAAAAAACGTTTGTAAAAATATTCAATACAGCCGGAGAAATGTGGCAGATAAAATAGTGTTTTCCCATTGGATTAACACTGAGGAACTTGAGTTTGGAGACCCGCGGTCCAGCGCGCCCATTCTCCCTTAAGTAGAAAGTTTGCAGTACGGAATTTTACTTTTGACAAAATAACTTTTTGGGATCTAAGAGAAGTTTAATTTTTTTTAGGTAGATTTATTTTATCTAGAGAATATGTATGCTATTTTATACAATTATTACATTCGCTTTAATAGATAGCGGTGAGAGGATGCCTACTTAAAAAAAGGATTTTCGAGCTGTGTTTGAGAATATTTGAATAAGAGTTTATTTATTAAAAAAGCAAATTTATTTCAGTTGTGCAAATTAGAAATATCGTAAAACTACTGACATTGCGATATGTTCGAATTGTAAAATTCAGTTACGAATATTACTGCCCAAAATTTTTTTCGCACAAAAAACCTATTCCTAGGTAAGCTTTACACATAAAATTTCACATCAGGCGATAAAAATAGGCCCAGGCTTCCTCTGTACCCCCTAAAGGAAACCCATTCAGGTCTTTTTTATCCAATGACTTCCTTCGTCTGATTGAGAGGGGGGGCTAAAAATAAGCCCCCCTCCTTTTATAGAGAAACAGGGGTCGTTTGACACAAAAGGCCGCGTGTCGTGAAAGTGTGCCCAAAGTAGACATTTGTTAGGAGCTTCCGTGTTATTTCTATGGGGAATCTGGCTTCGTGGAGGTCTTAGGGGCCGTTTTCGGGGACCGAGTTTGGTTTGTTTTGATTAAATAGTGAGCCCAGTCGGTAAAGCGCTTGCCTTGCATGAGAAAAGTTCCAGGTTCGCATTGCAAAAATAACTGCAGACTTATAAACGATCTAAGCAGCCAAAAAGTAAGACGAATGAAATACCCCATATAGAGGGTTTGGGTTAGGTCGAATAATCGTCGCACTAGAGCTACACGAGGGTTTTTGGCGATGGGAGACGTAATTTAGAACCACAGTCAAGTAACGAGCCAGCACCTGAGTAGGCACCCAACGCAGCTTTTTTAAGGGGGATCGTACGCAGCGTCGCCAGATGTAGAAAAAGTGCAAGTTAAATACGCTGCCTCTAAAGTTCTGACGCTGCGCACCGCGACCATGACAGTTTGAAAATTAGTTGAGAATTCTAAAATTAAAATAAAAGAATTTTATTTTTATTAATTTAATTGCAACCTATATTATAGTTTCATAAACATGTAAATACATGATGAGAGGTATGAAAATAATTGATGGTAAATTACTGTGTGTGTGTGTGGGGCGGGGGGGGGGTGTAACCATGTCACATCACTGAATCACTGAAACGACCAATGGAATATAGTAATGAGAGCAAAGGTTATTCTATATCACGTGGAACAAGCTAATTACCATTGTTATTTTAACTTTGTTCCATATGGGAAACATTGAAATTTACAGAGGGGGGGGGGGGAGGTTACGTCTTTTTCTTTAAATTAAGCACTTTAAAGGTGTACATTTTTTTAAAAATGCTTATAATGATTCTTGGAAATAAGGAACCTTAAAAGTAGGAAGCTTTCCAGAGAGTGCTGTCCCCAGAAAAGGCCCTCTTTCAATTGAAAACCTTGAGGTTCATCCGGGGTCGGGTTTGCACGTGAGACCTTTCATCGCGGTGACGCATTACACTCACAAACTCCCGTACACAAGATTGAATTGCGGGAAAAAGAAGCACTGGGGCAGAATAGAGTCACTAGACATAAGACTTGTGGATAGAGTCTTGATAACCATACAGTATGGCACTACGCGTTCTAAGATGTCGTTGTTCTGGTGAACCTACGGTTGATCGCTATTGGGATAGAGATAACAAAATCCGTAACAATTGCCTGGGGTGGTGAAAGGAAGATTTCGCCAACTCGCCAAAAAAGGGAGTTGTTGTATTTTCGGTATTAGTACAAGTTGATACTGAGTGCCTCTAGCGTAGAAAACAACTTATTTATGAAATTTATTGAAGTCTTTTACTTTAAAGGCAAATTTTGTTTACAAGAGATTGTGCGAGCTAGCTCAAGACGGACAGACAATTTAATTAAAAACCTTCTGCTTTTTTAAAAAAAAATATGAACTTGTATAAGCACAAAACATGTTTATTTAAAAAAATGTCAATGCATGTAACAGTACTTTTAAATATAAGCAAATGCGAATCAAACCCTATTCCGAACTCTTTAAAAAATGCACGTCATTAAAATATCATATCACAGCTATTGAAATTTTTATTCCGTTGCCCTCCGGTGAGTGTAAGCATTTTTATTAAATATGCACAACCTGATATCTAGTACAGAAAATTCTTTTGACAGTTGAAACGTACGCTTAAAATGAATCGGTGTACGTAAAAAGGGGTTAAATCTCAAAGGGATCTTCTCGCCACGCTTTTTCAATCAACATTTTTGAAAAAGAAAAAGTCTGTAAGGAAAACTTCATGAGAACCCAACCCTTTTTTTTACATTTGGCGATACAAATATTCGCCATATTAAAAAAAAATGAATAACGGAGTTTGTTCGCAGATAAAAAATATATGAAATTGAAATGTATTTTCCTATTTTTAATGTGGTCTAATTTAATATGGAAGCTGTATTTTTTTTTTATGACTTTTCTGTCATGAAATCGTTATGCTGAGTCGTTCTTTCGGTTTAATGGTGATGTATTACGAACGATAATAACAGACATCAATCAAATCAGGCCAAGCATAAAAGATTGACGTAAAATCTATTTGTTGCTTAGCAGGCTTTATAAAATATCAAATGAGAATTTAATGAGTACAATGCACTTAAAAATGACTAAATGGTGAATTATCTGGTTTTTGTCATTATTTTTAATTGAAAACTGAGATTTAGCACAATGAAAAAATACTACAGTTTAAAAAAAATTCTATGCATAATATTAATATCTAGTTCAACAACTTTTTTTAATTAAAAAAAAGAAATTTATGATTAAAGTTTTAACTTAAACTTTTGAAATTGCACAATTAAAAGAACGTTAATTATTGATATAGATTGGTTGGTTGGTTGGTAGACATATATATTCAGGTTTGTGTGCTTGGTCAGAGACCCGCTTATAAACCTTCGTCAAGTAAGACAGACACAACAGACAACACACACACATAAGTGGATCCATCCAATTTTTAGAGACAGAGGCCAACTAGAGGATCCCCAGAATTGGCTTGTCACCCCCAGAGGTATTGATTTGGTATGGGAACTTGGAGGACTTTCGGACCCAACAGATTTAACGAGCACGTACTCCGCATATACTCGACAAACACAAACATCCATGCCTTACCGGGATTCGAACCCGAACCCAGAGGCTCCAAAGGCTAGCGCCCTAACCGTTGCGCCGCCGGGTCGGCTTGATATAGATATGTGTGTGTTCATTTTTAAAATCCTATTAGACAGTTTTTAAGTTGTCAGCATAATATATTTAAAATTTGTTCAATGAAAAAATATATATAACAGTGGAATTTGAAATAAAATAGCTTTTAACTTTATGTATAAATACAACTACACAAGCTGCACAAAACAGGCTTGTTTATTATAACTACGATCGTATTCAAATTTGTAACTATCCAAACATATGTATAACTATAACAGCTTTATGAAAACATTATAAAATTATAATATCATTGTTTATGGACCAAATAAATTTAATAATAATAATGATAAATTTAATAATATTATTATTTTGTTTAATATCAATAATAAAAAATGCTGTTTTTGTTGTTATTATTATTATTATGAATTGGCAAATAATTACCCGATCTTCGCACGGACTAAAAAAAGCTATAATCGATCCAAGTATGTGTACCATTTAATCCAATATAGGATAATGAACTTATGTTATAGTTCCTCGTTATAAAGTACAAAATCCTGATACTTATATAAAATTAAAAATCTTAAAAAATACGCTACAAAATGCACCCATAAAAGTCATCGCAATTTCCCTCATAAACATATAAAACCTTTTAGCCCATTTTTGGTAAGAATTTGTCGAGAAAAGAGCTACAAACACACTTATTATACAGCTCACATACAGTTTACATACATCTCTAGCACGATGACCTTCAAACAACCAACCAGCTTATAAATTAAAAAAAAAAACATACATTTTGCTCGTTTGGAGCGTTTAGGTAAGAATTTGGCGAAAATATGAAAACATTGCAGCTCTAGTGCGATGGCCATGAATAACCATCATATTTATAATTCGCGGAAATAGCTTAATTGTTCATATTTTTAATCAACAGTACCATCAATGAAGAAATCATCAACTAAACCCACAATAAAATCCTAGAACGGAATTACATCACTTGAAAAAAACAATGCCAATTACTTTTCAAATAATGAATTTAGATTCTGAAGGTAATGGCAACAGAATAAAATAAACATTTTCAATTTTAATTATTTTCGTAAAAGTTTTATTTAATTTTTTCAGCCGACGGCAACAGGACAGTTAAATAATTATCGGATTTGAGCAAAAGTGGTGTAATATTTTCAGAAAATTCGAAATTTCTCTAAAAATAGAACATTTTGAGCTCTGAAAGTTCAAAATTCGTAACTTTAGTATGAACTACACATTTGTGCCAAGTTACGAGTCAAACAGATGTCTAGTTTAAGAGTCTATAAGAAACACACCCACAAACACACAAACCTTCATTTTTATTATTATAGATAACAATACTTCTTTTAATACAAACAACGACTATAATTTATTTAATAAGTAGAAACGCTACCGGCCAACATACAACATAAAAATATTATAGATACGTTCATATTATTCTTATGTTGATTAATAGCAATAATATATATATAACCGCTGCTATTATTGTTATTGTTATTTTTATTATTATTATAACAATAATATTTGTTTAATACAAACAACGACGATAATTTATTTAGCAATAAACACGCCATCCGTCAACCATCCATCCAACAACCAACCTAAAAACGCCAAATATGCAAGACAATTAACAAATGGCGGCATTCGGTACTTGATAAACTAGTCCAGGACCTATCATTCCACTGATAAATGAGCATCATCACACACAAAGATAAAGAGATCACACATCATATTGTGAAGAGGAGCAAGAGCAAAAGATGAGAAAAATTGGGCAAGCATTCTGGAAGCGGTCCAGACGGGCAAAACAAGAAACCGGCAATTAGCAGAAATTAATTAGTTCGTTGCGGTTGTGTGTGTATTTGCATATGCAGTTGGAGATACTAGCGGACTGTTCTGGGAATTGTAGATGGGTTGATGTGGGATAGGTGTTTTTGGGAGAGTAGATGTTTTTGGTTTTTGTGTTTTCCCATATTTTTTTTTTAAATGGTTGAATGCTGTTTTCTTTTTAGGCAAATTCAAATACACATTTAGTAATCGTAAAAGATTTTATGCAAATCATATACATAAAAAAAACTTTTTTTAACGTTAAAACTTTTAAAAAGCACATTAAGAGCATTTAAGAGCAAAATTATAAATGTAAATATTTAATTTTTTTAGTAGCGCACATAAACATTTTTGATATCCTTCCCGATACCACTCTGATATCATCATAACATTAATATAGAATGGGTACGTCTCACGTCTTGAGTGGCAACTTTTCTACAGTAATGAAAATAAAGTTAATCAATATAGTGAGCAGAGTTTACTGTGTCCAAAATACCGGAACCACCGATAGGATCCAGGAATGAAAGTAGTTCATTACGTCACGTGAAACAATCCAATTAACATCGTGAACTTTTAGAATGAGTAAATAATATGAAAGGTGGGGGAAAAAATCTGTAATTTTTTTTATTTCTACCAAAAACGGAAATTAAGTATCATTTTAATCTTACAAAATACACAATACATCTTTAAGTTGACAAAAGATTATAAATTTGTATGCAAAACCAAGTGGTTTGTGGCAAATGCTGTCATTAAAAACGGTTTCAATACCAAGTCTTCGGAAACGTAATGCTGTTGCTAGGAAAAATCTTTTAAATTACGGTTTCAACCATAGATATCATAGTTAAAGTATTAGATTGGCAGATCACGTGACCTCCAATGCTAACGACAGGACGCGCATGGATGCCAAATAAGGGGGCAAAATGGCCAGTGTTGCTGCCACTTTAAGGAGAAAAGTACTACGAAGAAATACCATTTAATTCTAAAATTACAAAAAATATCGAAAAAATACTAGCTGCATTTTGGAATCTTTTTAGTGACTTTAAATCCTTTTCTAGTATTTTTTTGTAATTTTAGAATTAAATGGTATTTTTTCGTAGTATTTTTCTCCTTAAAGTGGCAGCAACACTGGCCATTTTGCCCCCTTATTTGGCCTCCATGCGCGTCCCGTCGTTAGAATTGGAGGTCACGTGATCTGCCACTAATCTAATACTATGATAACTATGATATCTATGGTTTCAACACTTATTTCAGCAGTGGCGCAATCGATGACCAGATGATGAAGAACAGCTAGAATTAGTTTATTTATAAGCAACAAAAATTAAAAAATACAAACGCGTTATTTCCCTCACATCATATTCGTACCTTTTGCCTGCGTTGTAATGAGCGCTTTATCATTGTGCAATTTGGAATATGAAAAAAAATAACCAAGTACAAAATGGTAAACATGGTATATCTCATTTACATGAGTAAAAAACAGTATATTATAAGTTATACAGAGCAGTTTTAGTTGGGGTGTGGTGAGTTTAATGAAGTGGGCTGTAGTGTTGTGTGGATGTTAATTAACAGATTGTGGGTAGGTGTAAATAGTTTTGTTTCTTTCCCATTTTCCCCATGCGTGATAATTCATTTGTGAAATTACTGGGTGGTTTAAAAGTCAATGACATGTTTCGCAAGTTAATAAAAACAGTAACGAAACATTTTTTAAATGATGGTGAAATTTACTTACAAAACATTTGGTGATATCAGATTTTTTTTTGTGTATGAATTTTTTTTTGTATTTTTTATGTTTTTGACGTGTACAATCATAAATTACTGTGAATAATCAAATTAACATAACTCTTTCTATAATTTATTAAAATAGATTTAACTTAACAAAGATAACTTGTGACTTGATTGGCATTTGACTGATGAACAATTTGAAGGGCAATTCCATATGTGACGGAATGATGTAGAACTGAAGTCAAACAATTACCATGAAGCAATTTTCAAAGGAAAATTGGATTTTCAGTTTATATATTACTGTTAATGGTTAAAAGATAATAAAAAAAGTTGAATTTTTTTTAAAAAAATATTTTATTATTTTATTTTTAACTAACTTCGTATTGTGTGACGGAATGACATTTTTGCAACCGTGACTGCATCCTGGTACTTAAAAATGGAAATTTCAGTGAATTAACAATACATTGGGTTTTTAAACTAATGCATATAAATATGATATATAAGCTATGTAAAATTATAATTTAGAGCAACCTACCTGTAACATGGTTTAAGTTATTAACTGTCGTTTGACGTGACGGAATGACAGAAAGTTTCATAAGCATAAATTAAATTAAAAGTCTGTAAAGTAATATACATTTTAATCTATTTTTTATTATCTAGAATACTCATAAGATATTAAATATTACATTATATACATTTATTCCCATGCGAAAGGTTTTTCAAACACGTATCGAGAACGATTTCCTACTATATTTGAAATGCTAAAAGTTGACATTTTTATGGAACTGCCCTGAAATCAATTGCTGACTGAACTAATAAAACGGGAATATTTTCATCTTAACTTCATTGTCAACTACTCATTTTGATTATGGGTTTTGACAGAAAAATTAGTAAAGCTTTCCAATTGGCTTTTGTATGAATGTAAAGAATGACATTCTAACGCATCTTAATTTATATCTATAAGGTAATTTCAATAACTTCTAATTTCAATATACGCTAAAAAGTTATATGACAGCTACTCTGCGTGGTTTTCTCGAAAACCTTAGCTTCCAGAAGGTACTAGGAACTAGTGTACCAAATTTGTTAGTTGATATTTGTGACCAATTGTGTGTACCAATTTGTTCGTAGATCTTTTAGAGCTGCAAAGTGGTCTACGACCGAAAGACAGACGAACCAATGTACAAAAACCACTTTATCGGAATCAGCACCCTCCAAAACGTTAAAAAAAACCAAATTCTCCATGCCGGATTTTCGACCCCATCATAATACTTGCATTACCTTCCTATTTTATATTAAGTAATTGAAAGTAAAAAAAAATATATCGAAACGTTAGATTCCCATACCGCGAAATATCAGTTGTAGTAGTTAGTAGTTTCTAATGCCACTCGGTAACCGAGCCCGGAGTAGAGAACTACCCGATTTTAAGGCGAAGTGGGGCGGCTTCCGTTTTTATTGAGCGCCACAAGGGAGGAAGTCCGACTTTTGCTCGCAGCAACACATCCGTTTTACAGGAAGGTCCCTTTCACACATCCATTCTCACTCACATATCGGAATTTTGATCCAGATCAAAGGCCGATAACCCCCTGATCTGGTACCCCCAGAGGTATTAATTTGGTATGGGAACATGGAGGACTTTGTGACCACGACATATTTATCGTGCCCCACCACATAGCAACACGGCGGTCTTTAGTCATACAAGCGCCGAGAACATAGATTGCGACACAGAGACAGACCCAAACCCCCGATGCGAAATTCAAACTGATAGCGATTAAAACAACAAATTGTAATACATGTAACCGAAAATTTCAGGTTTTCGTAACGGATATGTTGGAGCGAAAATCTAAAATTTTGTGAATGTCACGCAAAGATAATTAGATTTTGGCTTATTGGCGGGACTTATACAAGAAATAGATTAAATTCGCCAGATGGCGAAATAATAAAACGTAGAATATGGTTTTCATGTATGTTAGACAAACAAATATTGGTATGGACAGATGTGAAGGACATTTAGATTTTGATAATAATTGGATGTGGTATTGAAATAGTTGGACGTAAATGGAAAAATTATTCAAGAATATATATTAGATATAGAATAGAATATATTAGAATATAGAATAGTTTATTCATATGGTTTTCATGTATGCTAGACAAACAAATATTGGTATGGACAGATGTGAAGGACATTTAGATTTTGATAATAATTGGATGTGGTATTGAAATAGTTGGACGTAAATGGAAGAATTATTCAAGAATGTTTGTTTATTCATATGGTTTTCATGTATGCTAGACAAACAAATATTGGTATGGACAGATGTGAAGGACATTTAGATTTTGATAATAATTGGATGTGGTATTGAAATAGTTGGACGTAAATGGAAGAATTATTCAAGAATGTTTGTTTATTCATATGGTTTTCATGTATGCTAGACAAACAAATATTGGTATGGACAGATGTGAAGGACATTTAGATTTTGATAATAATTGGATGTGGTATTGAAATAGTTGGACGTAAATGGAAGAATTATTCAAGAATGTTTGTTTATTCATATGGTTTTCATGTATGCTAGACAAACAAATATTGGTATGGACAGATGTGAAGGACATTTAGATTTTGATAATAATTGGATGTGGTATTGAAATAGTTGGACGTAAATGGAAGAATTATTCAAGAATGTTTGTTTATTCATATGGTTTCATGTATGCTAGACAAACAAATATTGGTATGGACAGATGTGAAGGACATTTAGATTTCGATAATAATTGGATGTGGTATTGAAATAGTTGGACGTAAATGGAAGAATTATTCAAGAATGTTTGTTTATTCATAAGCTTTTCGGGGAGCTGTTTGTAATTAATTACAGGGATTATTTAAAGTCTAGCTTTCTTTTTAGTTTTGTTTATTTCTATATGTATCTATTCACATATTTTCGATGTGTCGATAACTTGAATTGATTATGAAAAAAATATAACAATTAACAACACACTTTACTTATAGGAACACTGCGCTTGTTCGAGACTTTATGTGGGTGAACGGCCTTTTGGACTTGGTCTAAACTTGATATAGACCAAGGCGAATAAGAAACAACAAACTACAACAACTTATAAAATATATATTGGCTTATTTTATCAATTTTACTTTAAACAAGAAAATACGAACAAAATATATGATGGGGTTAAATTAAGAGTGAAATGCAAGTATTTTTAACTGGATAAAAATAAGAAAAAATGTAAACATGCAACATATTTCAAATAAAATATTAATAGATTCGCAACATTTTCACTTCAACATACATAACTCTAAAAACAAAATTCATTCTTCCGGAGAAACAATTTCATTCCTTCAATTTCCCTCCCAAGATCACCTTTAAACCGTACCCTGACAAAACCTCACAAACGACTCTTTAATAACACCCCCCTCCCAAGGTGACAACAAACGAAAACGTACCAATATCGTCTGCAAAAAATCCTTATCTGCATGCACCAGGGAGTGAAGGGGGGCTTGTTTTTTTTTGTGAAGGGTATCGTTTTTTTAGGCCCTGGTCGTTTGCCAAAGAGCCTGTACAACAGCTGGATGCGTGCCAGGGGCCTATCGACTGAGAGGTCCGGAGTGTAGACGGCCGGATTGCAGATGTACCGGAACATAAGGGGGTCCGGGAGATATATTACGGGTGCGTATGTATACCATAGAGCCCGGACCATAGAGCTGAAGCTTTTTGTTATGGACAGCTGTTTAGTTTAGTTTGAATTATCGTCGCACTAGAGCTACACGAGGGCTATTGGCGACGGGAGTCGTATTTTAGAACCACAGTCAAGTGACGAGCCGACACCTTAGTACGTACCCAACGCAACCGTTAAGGGCGACATCGTACGCAGCGTTAGGACTTTGAAGGATATTTAACGTACACTCCCTCTACACGGTCGTCGGACATTTTGGGCTGCACGGGCCGTTTATAGATCGGCAGTTATTTTGGCGATGCCCGGACCCGAACCTGGGACCTTTCGCATGCTAGGCGAATGCCTAACCGACTGGGCTCCCCAGCCCCCTATGGACAGCTGTAGTTTCATATATGTAGTTTTTTTAAGATATGAGTTTCCATTGTCAGGTTATTTAATATGCAAAAAAAAGATATAAAAATTGAATTTATTTTAAAATTAAATTTAATATTAATTTTGTAGAATTTTTTGTTGATAAATTTCAGTGTTTGCATTTTTAAAGTACAAATTCACCTGCATATTATACATTTGCCGGTTACATGTACAATTTAAATGTACGTACACCAATGTGTAGTACTGGAAGGTTCATACATCCCTAAGCCTTTTCATTATTTTTATTTGGGTTTTAAAATATCGGGTTTGGTTTGGTAGGTTTACTATCCCCATTACAGCTACACGTGAGCTATTGGAAACGGACGTCGTCATTTTCAACCGCGGTCAAAATAGTTGGCCGGCAAGGTTTCCGTTCTTAAGATTCTCTGGAGCAGGGGTTCCCATCCTTTTTGCCCCTGCGTACCACTTAACTTTTTGAGAAATCTTGGCGTACCACCCGACCTAAATATTTGAATAAACGTATAGTATTTACTCTTCTAAAAGTGTTCAAAAGCTTTTAGAATTAAAGGCTTTTTGAACGTCATATTTAATGGTTAGATATTTGTTTTTTAGAGCATGCTTATAATAAAAGAGAAATAAAAGAAAGATTAAAAGGGTATTAATTTACAGTTTTATTTATTAACCCATAGGTCTAAAAACATAAAAATAAAAAAATAGCACAAACTCAGCAAAAAAATTAATCATCATCCAAAACATACATTTATAGTGCGAAACTTGTTGTTTGCCTGTGATTAAAATACCAACATTAGGAGTAATGGAAGTTATCTTCACTCTTAAGTCCTCTTCAACAATTATTCTGCTTTTCTATGTCTATTTTTTATGTACACAAGAGTTCAGAAAATCCACTCTCACACAAGTAACTCGTAACAAATGGCATCAAAAATAGCAGAGCTTGCCGAAAGATCAAAGGGTACTTGGTTTTACATTCGATCCAGAATTTAATTATAGATTGCTCTTTAAACTAATGTTAATTTTAAAATAATGAGTAATATGTTTGCGTGCTCACTGCTCATGCGTACAGAAGCTAACAGTAGCATAATGTTGCTCACATTACTCACGCGTACCACCTGACATTTGAGGGGAACGAGATCGCGGACAATTTAGCAAAGGCTGGTGCTGGCGAGGCCTCTGTTCCGTCAGCGCCTCTCACCTTTTCGGAGATACACTCAAAGATTAAACACAAGAACAGGACTACTTGGATTGTCCCCCCCAGTGCACCATTGGTATCAATGTTCGCGTCCTGGAAGCTCCCTTGCTCCTGGCTTTAATAGACAGGATCAAACTGCTCTTGCCCGCTTTCGAAGTGGCCACCTTAAGACATTGAAATTTAATGAGGGATCCAGGAGCTTCGAAATTTGTTCTAACTGCTTTTCTGAGCGAGCTTCGCCTGATCACATACTCGCGTGCCTGGGGCTCTCCAAGCAGGATTTTGACGACGACCCTTTAATGGTGTTGGACTTTCTGAGGGTGTACGATGTCATGGACCTGGTCTAGCACTGCTGGCCTCCAGGGGCATGCACCTGAAATTTTCCTGCGTACCTCCGGTTGGGAACCCCTGCTCTAGAGGATACAATAAAGCTCATTTTAGAAGCTAGTTTTTTAATTTCAAATACGAAATTTAATTTCAAAGTTGGGGCCCAATGCCCAGATACTTTTCGGAGCCCTTTTTCGTGAGCCCTTTTCCTATTGTTTCTTAATCTTCTGAGCAATGGGTAAATTGGGAAACTTGTTATTCACTGCATGAGTTTAAGATTGATTTTTTTACTAAAAATTTAATTAAAAAAATATTTAACTTTAACTAAAACTATTGCGCTTATTGTTTAAAAAATTATGACTTATTCAAATTGAGTCAGAAATTCAGATAAATATTTTGAGGTGTTAAACAAAATTTATAGCCAATTGTGGGGTCTCATAAAACCACGAGCCCGAAACCCGCACCTTGTAACCCTTGGCAACGATCAGGGCTTCGGCTTAGTGGTTCGTACAGCGCGTCCCAAAAGTTTATAGACAGCTGTTTTTTTCAAGTTAAAGAGAAGAATAAGCGAATGTGAATGACGAAATAATTTATGCAAATATCTAAGAGAGTATTTCAAATAATAAAACGCTCAAACAACTGTGAGAGATCATAAATTTATTTTTAAAAAATAAAAACGAAAAAATGCTGTCCCAAAAGTTTATGGACAAAAGGTGTTAAGAGCTGTTTTTATTAATGAAAATATAAATTTGCATATTCTATTATTTGTACACGTGACGTAATAGCTTCTTGAGATAAAAACTAGTGGGTTGTTCCTTTTTTGATTCATTGCAAAGATGCCTGCCAACGTGCAATTTACGAAAAATGAAATTTTACAAATTCATCGTTTAAAAGCTCGTGGGATGAGAGTTGTAGATATTGCTATAAGAATTAAGCGTAGCAAAGCTGGAATTTATCAAATCCTAGCGAAAGGTGACATTTTCGAACCAAAATCTCGTCCTGGAAGGCCAAAAAAGACAACAAAGAGGCAAGACAGAGAAATTGTGAGACTTGTTTCGACCGAAAATTTGTCTGTACGATCTACAGCCAAAGAAATTACAGCTTCAGTATCAAAATCTACAGTCCACCGAAGGCTAAAAGCAAGTAAGTTTTTAAAATATCATAAAATGCGACGCACGCCAAAGCTTACAAAACGCCATAAGGATGCTCGAGTTAAGTGGGCAAGAAATTACATGCATTACAAAGACGAATGGCTAAGTGTTGTTTTCAGTGACGAAAAAAAGTTTAATTTAGATGGCCCCGATGGATGGAAGTACTATTGGCACGATCTTCGGAAGGAACTAAGGTCCTTTTTAAGCAGGCAACAAGGAGGGGGTTCAGTAATGGTGTGGGGAGCCTTCTCCTTCAACGGAACAACTGATATTGCTTTTTTGAAAGGTCGGCAATATTCTGATGATTATCAAGGAACTCTTGAAGCTCACTTACTTCCATTTGGGGAGTTGCTAGGGGGAAATAAATGGGAATATCAACAAGACAACTGCTCCATTCATGTGTCTAACTCCACTATGCAGTGGCTTAGACGCCACAATGTTAAAGTTATGGAGTGGCCAGCTTTAAGTCCTGACCTGAATCCTATGGAGAACCTCTGGGGAATACTTTCGAGGGACGTTTATGCAAATGGGCGCCATTTTGCAACAGTTCAAGATCTAACGATGCAAATTGAACAAAGTTGGTTTAATTTGAAGCCCGAAATTCTCCAAACTCTTGTTTTAAGTATGCCTGATCGAGTTTTTCAAGTGATAATGAAGAACGGTTTAAAAATTTGAACAATAGTGCAAAATTAAATGGAAAAATGGACTTGTCTATAAACTTTTGGGACAACCAAATTTTAATTTTTTTCATTTTTCACTAAATCTGTGATGTTATGTTATTTGTGTATAGTACTAATATTGTATTGATATTTTTGATAATTAAAAATATAAAAAAATTCTTGCGAAACGTTTTCCTATTATAAAATTCAAAAAAGACAGCAGTCCATAAACTTTTGGGACGCGCTGTATGACGCTCTTGTAAAATATCAAGTACCCGCGGGGTCGCTATCTGTATGTGTAAAATTTTAAGCTGAGTAAAGAGAAACTTACACATATCTAGTGCACTGTAAAAGACTAAAATATTACGGAAAATTTCTGTCAGCAAAGTTGCCAGAAAATGCCCGTAGGGGTACGAAAAAATTTGGTGACAGAATTTTCCCGTAACCCTTGATATAGAAAATATTCGGAGCGCAACCTATGACTGGTATAGGAACCCTCGCCCACAACATACACAGAAAAAAATATTTTGTTGAAAGAACAAAAATTTTGTTGTTTCAACAAAATGTTTTGGTCAATATAGCGCCAACAACAATTTTGTTGTCAGTACCAAATTATTTTGTTGATTCAACCAAAAATGCGCCAAACCGAAAATGCGCAATGACCGGCGAAAAGGACTTTCGGACCCAACAGATTTAAAGAGTACGTAATCCGCATATACTCGGTAGGTCTTCAGTGGTACCGGGACTCGATCGCGGGACCTTCCGATCTCGAGACCGAGACGCTGACCACTAGGCTCACTACGGCCCCAAGTTTCTTTTGAAAATAGCAATCAAATCCTTTCACTACGATAATGGATGAATGGCGCCTTAATTTTCTTCGAATTGCCGTTGATGACAGGGGCCATGACGTCACAGTTAAAAACAGCCAATAGCAGGCCGAGCTTACCTCAACCAAACGGGTTTTGTTGTGGTGAAAATACTCGCTTTGTTGGGATAAGTAAAATATTGTTAAGTCAACAAAATTAGTCAACAAAACACGTCAACAAAAAAAATTTGGTTCTCCCAACAAAACATTTTTTTCTGTGTAGGAGCCTGGCGTTTTGACCGCTACACCATCCGCGGCCACGGACGGTGCCTTTATATTTCAAATTGCTTTCGTGAAGAACACAGAAAAAATATGTTATGAATAGATGCACTCTGTATCAGTGGTTACAGACTTTATCTGTTCACAGAGAAAATGTGTCTTTCCACAAATCAAGATGCAATTTTACAGTAAATCTTTGTAGCTTTAGTTAATTTTCTGCAGGGAAATAATAGAATTATTTGGTTTTCTAACAGAAATCTTTTCCAGTGTGTGCCTCACTACATACCCTGCTCATCCAAATCTGAAAGGAAACCATATGATGTCATTCGGTTCACAGCCCATTTCCCCTTCCCAAAAGAGGGAAAAGGGGGGAAGTGGGGGGGTTGATCCCCTTTCCAAATTAATTATCGAAAATAACTTTCGAATTAGAGAGACAAGAAATTCTTCAGTCGCGGAATGAGTCACTCATTCCTTTGACAAAAGCAATTTTCGAACAGAAATGGCGTTTTAATTGAATTTCGGTGTAAAACTAACGTTCATTACGTAAAGTTTCGATAGAAGTTGAGAACTCATCAAAATTTACAATTATATGGAGGTCCAATCAAGATTTGTAAAGAATGATTGCGATGAGTCGATTAAAATCATAGGAAATGAGTTTGAAGTCATTTGCATTTGTTTGTGTGGTAAGTTATATTAACTATAAGACTCGACAAACACGATCACGCTTTATTCTCAAATGACAAATTTCTTGGTCTTAAGCGTGAAATTGGGTGGTGCCACGGCCTACTCAACTACTAAGGCCAAAGAAGCTCTCCCAAGCACACTCGGGGACGGAAATTTTGACGTCATAGTTCCGAGTAACGTTGTTCCGAAGATGAAGATAACCTGTCTCGAAACCTGTTCGGAACCACTCGTTCACGGATGACCACATTTTTAGGGTTCCGAATGCGTCCGAACTAAATTCTCGATCTTCGGCACTCGGAGCAGTGACGTCAAATATTCCGTCTACGCTCATGTTTGCGAAAGCTTCTCTGGCCTTGTTATTGAAGTTGGCCGTGGTTGTGCGTAAATTAATAAGTATGTTAATATTGGTTCAAAATTGGTTTAATTTTAAGATTTCTATATTATTAAAGAAATTGTTTCACAACGCTTTAGTAGCACCTTGAATTAGGATTTCGCCCCATTAAAATAGATATTTGAAAGGAAATTATTATTTTGGTTCTATTTTATGTTTTGAAAATAAGTTCTGGAACATTTAGAAAATTCTGCAAACGACAACAACAGAAGTACATCATCGTTATTTTCTAATTTCATTAACCTAAGTGTAACATAATACAAATTAAAAATAGTTTCTGAAAAACTAATAATAACTATCTCACGTTTATTTACCTAAGCGGCTTTTAACTTGATTAAAGAATAAAGATATGTTCCATTTTTTCCTCGCTAATAGTAATTACGCTCAATTAAGCTAGAAAACTTATAGTTAAACCGATCATTTTGTAATGATACTTTGTTAGAAAATTAAAAAAATATTTTAATGATGTTAGTTATGGATATTACGTGTTAAAGCATAGGCTACATATTTTTTTTTATTAAGTTTGGTCGAATTTTCGATGCCCTACACTCTTAAAACAAAAGAGTGAAATTCACTCCTATAGGAGAAGTGCATTTTCGGCACCGGAAAGGAGTGAAAATTAACTCAGACTGAGTTAAACCCGCTCGTTTTAATAGTGTAGCATGTAGATTGTTTTCTTTTATTTCTTTTATTTCTTTTACCCACTCCGAAAAAGAGTGAAATTCACTCCTATAGGAGAAGTGCATTTTCGGCACCGGAAAGGAGTGAAAATTAACTCAGACTGAGTTAAAACCGCTCGTTTTAATAGTGTAGGATGTAGATTGTTTTCTTTTATTTCTTTTATTTCTTTTACCCACTCCGAAAAAGAGTGAAATTCACTCCTATAGGAGAAGTGCATTTTCGGCACCGGAAAGGAGTGAAAATTAACTCAGACTGAGTTAAAACCGCTCGTTTTAATAGTGTAGGATGTAGATTGTTTTCTTTTATTTCTTTTATTTCTTTTACCCACTCCGAAAAAGAGTGAAATTCACTCCTATAGGAGAAGTGCATTTTCGACACGGAAAGGAGTGGAAATTAACTCAGACTGAGTTAAAACCGCTCGTTTTAATAGTGTAGCATGTAGATTGTTTTCTTTTATTTCTTTTATTTCTTTTACCCACTCCGAAAAAGAGTGAAATTCACTCCTATAGGAGAAGTGCATTTTCGGCACCGGAAAGGAGTGAAAATTAACTCAGACTGAGTTAAAACCGCTCGTTTTAATAGTGTAGGATGTAGTTTGTTTTCTTTTATTTCTTTTATTTCTTTTACCCACTCCGAAAAAGAGTGAAATTCACTCCTATAGGAGAAGTGCATTTTCGACACGGAAAGGAGTGGAAATTAACTCAGACTGAGTTAAAACCGCTCGTTTTAATAGTGTAGCATGTAGATTGTTTTCTTTTATTTCTTTTATTTCTTTTACCCACTCCGAAAAAGAGTGAAATTCACTCCTACAGGAGAAGTGCATTTTCGGCACCGGAAAGGAGTGAAAATTAACTCAGACTGAGTTAAAACCGCTCGTTTTAATAGTGTAGGATGTAGATTGTTTTCTTTTATTTCTTTTATTTCTTTTACCCACTCCGAAAAAGAGTGAAATTCACTCCTATAGGAGAAGTGCATTTTCGACACGGAAAGGAGTGGAAATTAACTCAGACTGAGTTAAAACCGCTCGTTTGTTTTAAGAGTGTAATCTAATAATATTAAATGAGACGGAAGTACAGTCCTCATTTTCAGCTGCAGTAGTTAAAAAAGAATAATAAATAACTATACAAATTCTATGGTTCAGTAAGATCTGTAAAACTGTAAAAAAAAAACTATATCATCATATTTCGATTATCTAACCAAAAAAGTTGTTTTTACAATTTCTTTCAAAACAAGTATTCAGATTAAGGGTATCAGAAAATCTATGGAACTCGGAAAATATCTAGAGCGATATATGCAATTACCGATATTCATCTACTCTTGTAAATAGGCTGATCTACACTCTTAAAACAAAAGAGTGAAATTCACTCCTATAGGAGAAGTGCATTTTCGGCACCGGAAAGGAGTGGAAATTAACTCAGACTGAGTTAAAATCGCTCGTTTTAAGAGTGTAGGACGCAGATTCTTTTCTTTTATTTCTTATACCCACTCCGAAAAAGAGTGAAATTCACTCCTATAGGAGAAGTGCATTTTCGGCACGGAAAGGAGTGGAAATTAACTCAGACTGAGTTAAAATCGCTCGCTTGTTTTAAGAGTGTATCTATTTTCGTGTTAAATTAGAATTTGATTGATATCATAATATATTGACCTTAATTAAATATAGTCTGGCTGCCACAACTTAGCAACCAAAAATTTTGATTGTGGAACAGTCCACTTCGAAAAAAGGTAAGGAAGGTTTTGGTTTTGGGCAAGAGTTACTATGTTTGGCGATTCATTGCTTTTATGGGCGCATATTTCTTTAAGGTTTAGAAGCAGATTATCAATTGGGTAAGGTAATCGTTTCCGGCTGCCTATTTCTAGCCTCCTTCAGGAGATTTAACACAGCCAATAACGCCTCGTATTTTAGAACCCTGGTCAAGTGACGAGGTCGACACCTGAGCGGGCAC
This sequence comes from Oedothorax gibbosus, assembly GCA_019343175.1. Classification (NCBI taxonomy): domain Eukaryota; kingdom Metazoa; phylum Arthropoda; class Arachnida; order Araneae; family Linyphiidae; genus Oedothorax; species Oedothorax gibbosus. The sequence goes on from JAFNEN010000813.1 coordinate 99,192, forward strand.
CCAACGGAACTTCGAGCGACATCGTACGCTAACGCCGTCGGGACTTTGGACTCCACAGATTTAACGAGCACGTCTGTCCCTGTGTACTCGGGCCCATCCGTGATGAGGATTTTCTACTATTTCCAGCACAGATCCAATTTATAGGATGACTGGCAGTAAGTGGGATTCGAACCCCCGCACTCCTGAGAAGGTCGAACCTCTAGGCTGATGCCTTAACCACTCGGCCACGGACGGGCCATTATCAATTGAAGGGTAGGTCGAACCTGCATCGGGTTCACTCTTATATCGATTAATGATCAAGTTAAGATAACAAAGAAATACACGTATAATCGCTAACCGCTACCCGCAATCAACAACAATCCTCTGTCGCCGATAACTGATGTGTAGTTCTAGTGTGATACATAATTTACAATCGAACTCGACCAACAATCCCCTCTTCTCGCCAAACGCCTTCAACTGGCAACCGTGCCTTCTTCGGCTTAAAACCTTAATTTAAAGTAAAATCTTCCACAATCAAAATATTTGGGATGCTAAGTTGTGGTAGGCAGACTATAACATATTTTTAAAAAGTGTTTAGTTGAAGGGTGTTGTTTGAAAACTCATATTCTCCAAATTATATCTAAGATACACTCTTAAAACAAACGAGCGGTTTTAACTCAGTCTGAGTTAATTTCCACTCCTTTCCGTGCCGAAAATGCACTTCTCTTATAAGAGTGAATTTCACTCTTTTTTTGAGTGGGTAAAAGAAATAAAAGAAAACAATCTGCGTCCTTCACTCTTATAACGAGCGGTTTTAACTCAGTCTGAGTTAATTTCCACTCCTTTCCGGTGCCGAAAATGCACTTCTCCTATAGGAGTGAATTTCACTCTTTTGTTTTAAGAGTGTATAGGATCCGGCAAGTTCATAAGTAACTTTTGACAATTGTTAATTCAATTGAACGAAGTCGCCAAGGAACGGCCTTAGTTGTACTTTGGAGAATGTGAGGTTTATGATAGAAGGTTGTTAAGTTCGAGATAACTTACGCAGATAGACGACACAACAACGGGACGTAAGCTCGGCCTGCTATTGGCTGTTTCTAACTGTGATGTCATGGCGCCTGTCATCAACGGAAAATCGAAGAAAATTAAGGACGCCATTCGGTCATTATCGTCGTGGAAGGATTTGATTGCTATTTTCAAAGGTAACTTGGGGCCGTAGTGAGCCTAGTGGTCAGCGTCTCGGTCTCGAGATCGGAAGGTCCCGCGATCGAGTCCCGGTACCACTGAAGACCTACCGAGTATATGCGGAGTACGTGCTCGTTAAATCTGTTGCGTCCGAAAGTCCTGTGGTCGGTCATTGCGCAGTTTACCACGGGTACAGGTCCCTGGAGACTATTTCCCTCCCCTTCAGGCTAATGTCTAAATTGTGGAGGTGGCGATAGATGGCAGTATCTGTCTTGTATGTGTCTGTATGTCGTGTCTGTCGTTCTTGACGAAGGTTTATAAGCGGGTCTTTGTGACCAAGCACACAAGCCTGAAAAATATGTCTACCAACCAACCGAAACAACAACTGCTGTTTGAAGATTGATTCACTTGTAGGATTTTATTGATTGCAACTTTAAACAAATATCAATCAAGCTTAATCTTTAGCTTATTTCATTTTAAAGTAAAGTTTACAAAAGTTAAATAAAAATAAACATCTTGTTTTCAAATAATTCATTTAAGTTCATGAGTTTCATCAAAAACGTCAAGGGTCGGCATTCTCGATAAGTCAACAGATCATCTGGTTCTCTTGATCTGGTATACGCCCCTTTTTGCTGCTGCAGGCTCGAGCAAAAGTGTTGCCACCAACAGTTTGCAATAATAACCTTTGTTTAGGTAGCGATTGAGAAATTTTCTTTTTTTCCTCAAATGCTATATAATTTTGATTTAAAAAAATGTGGTAAGCAACATTTGCCATTATTATAGTTTCTGTTAAATATTTTATGGAATCTTGAGTTCGAAAATATAAACTTTTTTTAAAAAAACTTTATGCATGAAATATTAAATCTAAGAAAGAGTCCAGCCCCCCCACAAGAGAACTGGATTTTTTCTTTCATAATTTTAGTGAAAGATCCCTTGTGTAAGGAAGTTTTACAGTATCCTTTTTTTACGTTTGTGATTCGTATAAATACTTTTGCAGGGTTATGAGTTACATAATCCCTAGCGTATTTTCATATAAATACTTTTACAACAGGGCTATGGGTAGGACAGTCCCTAGCGCATACTAAACCCAACTTACAAAACCAAATAGCAAATGTTACAAACATCCGAGGATACTTAACCCTAGCATCGACTGCCCCAACAAAGATCCTTAAACGATAGCACGGGTTAATTAACCCCATGAACAACCCCGTCGAACTGAGCATGACGTCCCGAGTCCCCAACGGACCCATATCCAGCCTCAGACGCAGGAATCGAACCCATAGACTGTCCGTACAGGATTGCTATTCCAACGTCTTTCACACAACAGGGGCGAGGATGCTATTATCATTCCACATAATTAGATCCGAGGATTGGATTGGCACGATTTTTCCTTATCGGAATCCGATGAGAGAGGTTCGGGCAGCATTTGTGAGGTTTTAAAGGATAAGTGTTGTTTTGGGTTTCTGTTATATATTAACAACTTTTGGAATCACTAATTGGTTGTTTCAGATGACGTAAAAGTTTCCAGTTTTCATTATTGGCTAATTCTAAGCAAAATTACCTTTTCTGTAGTGTAGGTCACATGTGTAAAAAGTAATTATCACTACAACCTTTAACATTAAATGAAAAAAAATTGTGTAACAGCTGATCTACACTTATAAAACCAAATAATGTAACTTGCTTGATGTAATTTGAAAAAAAAAATCAAATTTAAAAAGCTTTTAATATCCTCTTAAATTATGACTTACACTACAGTTACATGGAATCTGAAGAATAGTTATATACCTAAATACTAAAAAATACTAAATATAAAATATACCTTAAATATAAAAGATACTAAATATCATCTGTTTTTACCACACATTGAGAATGAATTATTATATTGCTTTTCCGCGATTTCATTGGCTGTTTCGGTTTCACGCTCAATGTGTGGTAAAAACAGATGATATTTAGTATATTTTATATTTAAGGTATAACTATTCTTCAGATTATACTTTAATAAATTACACAACGTAAAGAGAACAAATAAGAAGTATGAAGTTGTATGAAATATGAAGTGGAATGTTTTCTACATTTGAGCATTTTCGTTGCTTGACAACTTAATGCAAATCGAGACCGGCTATTATATAATAATTGTTCCACTTATTTCAACTACAGTCTTCTCAGCAAGGAAATCAAATGATGTTTACAAAATTCAAATAGTGTTAATTTTAGTTTAATTTTAAAACTAATGTTTGATACTCATTGAGTTATTTAAAAGCAGCTGAATTTGAAAAAAAGTAAAAACAGTATATATGAATAATTTTTTATAGTTATTAAGTATTATGCTAAGGAGACTTAAGGAACTTATCCTTATATCAATATCAAGGGTAAAAGATCTTGATTTCTAATTATTATCTTAAACAGACGGTCCAACAATGTACAGAACTCTTAATCGTTTTTTATACTACACTATATTTTAATGAAATGTAGTGTCAAAGATAGTCATGGTTTGGAGGCCAACGTCTTTTTAATTGCTTTCAGCTAGGACATGACAAAACAGCCATGTTGTTATCAAAGAAAATAACAGATACAAAAGAAGAAACTGTTTTTTTTTCTTCCTACATCTATATTCCACGGGATGGCCCGAAAAATCTGTCCCGCGAAATTAGACCCAAGAAAAGATCTCGAGGAAAGAAGAAAAAGTAAACATATGGAAGAAGAAGGACTTCTACTTTGTTTTCCCGCGTTCAATATCGAAACGATATCGATTAAGAGGATCGATATGATCTACTGCAAGAGGGATAAGAGCAGACGATTTCCCCCTCTTTTTTTAGATTGTTTAATGGTAATGCCAGATGCACCAAGTTGCAACTAATGAATTACTTCGGAAGTAAGTGGTTTTAATGCAAAGAGCGGGACTAAGGGATGCTTGTCATTTGTCTTGCATTGTCTTTAGAAGCTGTGGAGGAAGGATGGTTTATTTTATTAATAAAAGCATGTATATTTAACACTTTTGCTTAGTCAGATTTTTGTTGCTGCTTAACATATGTCAAAGGAATAGCATTATCGAATCCTTAGATCTCGATAGCTTAAGGGGATACGGTACCCAAAACTTTATTTCTAGAAATAATAACATAAACTTGTAAATTATAGTGGTTTTATATAATGTTCAATCTAAATAAACATTTTCTAGCAATAAAAACAAATATTTACAAGTAGTTTTTCATTTTTTTTTTAAAAGTCAAAAATTTAAACTTTTTTAAAACGCTACTCGTCTTTCAATTTTGAGAATAACTCCACCATACTTTTATAATTTGTTTTTAGAACTATTTTTTCAAGAACTGTGCATGGATTTTAAAATGTGAGCTACAGTTAAAAAGTACCATGCATTTATACTGAAAATCTCAAAAAATTACAAATTATTGAATTCAACATTTTTTTAAAAAAACCACTATACATAGTAGACCTTATTCCATGCACAATTTTGTGCACCATATATATGAGAACATAGGTTAAAAATTTAAAAATTCTAACTTAATTAGCAAAAAAGCCTTATGGATTTATTAAACACAAGAATTGAAAATCGCGAAACAGAGAAAAAACAGGTTGAAAGCAAACGAAATACGTATTCAAACCTATAGGAATGACTCCAGAAAATATTTAATAAATTTTTTTTCTCCAAAAGATATCATTATGAAACTTTCAGTAAATATTCAGAAAGATATTGTGAATAATAAAAAGTAAAAACTGTAAAATCGATATTTTGACCAAGTTTTGGTACCGTATCCCCTTGGAGCTGTGGAGGAAGGATGGTTTATTATATCAACAAAAGCATATGTATTTAACACTTTTGCTAAGTCAGATTTTTGTTGCTGCGTAACATATGTCAAAGGAATAGCATTATCGAATCCTCAGATCTCGATGGCTTAACTCATTCATGACGATTGGCAAGAAATTTAGTCCTGCGAAAATAAGCTTTATGCTCAAATCTAAATAAACAAAATTAAATGAATTATAATAAACAAAATATAAGGCAAACGAAGACTATAATACTGGAACATTTATGTTAGATGTTAGAATTGTTATACCTCAAAAACGAATTTAAGAAACTTAAATTTAACGTTTTTATTCAATAAGGAATGTGTTGTGAAACTCACAAATGGGGTTACGGCATCTAATCCACAGCCAAAGTGTTAATTTCAAAGGTGGAGAAAATTCCCGTTTATGAGCCAATATGAGCCTAAGAGGCAGAGCGGTATCTCCAAAAATGATAATTTTAAGACGCTTAGAATCTTTTCTATTGATGTCTTTCGATTTAAGCAAATTTTACGAAAGTAAGTTCTTCTTAGAGCATTTTTTACTAGTAGTAACCAACTTATTTATACAGAAATGAATATTAAGTTAAATAAAATACAGGGTGTCCGTAAAAGAATGTCCGAGTTTCAAATTGTGACCTGACATCACGCCTTGTGATTTCTTCCTTTGGGGTTCGTAAAAGATCGGGTCTACGTTCCACCCCTACCCCACGATTTACCAAACTTGAAAGGTAGAATTGCACAGGCTGTTGCTTCCATTACTCCGGACTTGCTGCAGATAGTAATTTTTAACAATTAAACTTCTGTAATATACCATTAAAACTCGGAATTTTTTTTACGGACACCCTGTACATTGTTTCTAAATCCATTGAAGACCTATTTGTGAATACTATAAACCTGATTATTAGTGAATATAAACAATAACTTGAAGGTTTTTAAATTTGTTGATCGTGTAAATTAGGTTGTCCTACAAATATTTTTTAGAACTATTCGTCTGCTTTCATTTTGTTTATCTCGAAAAACTTGTTTTCGCATGGTAATTTTTCTCGCAAATCGTCGTTAATGATTTAAAGCTCTGTAGCTTTTACCGCATGCAAGACGAAAGTCTTTACCGACTGGGCCCCCAGCCCTATCGAGTTGTATGAAATATGAAGTGGAATGGTTTACCACATTTGGACAGTTTCGTTTTGCGCTAATCGTGAATCCATTATATCATATAGCTGTTCTGGCAATTTGAACAGGGGCCTCCTATGGAAAGCCCTCAAACTCCTGGAAGGGCCTGGATAAAATCAACCCCTCATATCAGAATGGGAGGAGATTATAAAATCCTGATGGAGTGGACCACAGTGGAGAGGGGATCAATTGGTATAAAATAAAAGTTTACATAAAAAAACTACTAATTAGGGTTATTATGGGTACACCCGTGCAACGCCGGGTTTATAAAGCTAGTGTATTAATATTTAAAAAAATACTACTATCATCCAAAACCGCAAGAGGTTATTTTTTAAAAGATAACCTCTGAGATAAGAAATATCAATTACCCAAACCCATTTCAGGTCTGTCATCTAATACTCCCTTCTGTTCTCATCCATCTTACGACACGTCCATTCGCGTCTCATCAAAACTGCAGTGTCTTACTATCTCCCGGATCACGCAAAGTTAGAATACAAGGGGTCTCCAAACTACGGAGCACGAAATAAATTTTTAAAACATAGATGAATCACTACATTTTAAAATGAGTCTTTCCTACAAGAGTTTCCGACCGCACTTTTTCCTTCGAACGTCTTAGTGGACGCAGAAGCATCTTTGGAAATCTTCTAACGCAGTGAACTTGAATTCAAAACAATTGAATCATTAAATGCAAAACGGAGTCTTCTCGAAATAAATTTTAACTTATCTAATTTTTTTAAATAACATTTTAATTTAAGAATTGCAAAACGGAGTCTTCTCGAAATAAATTTTAACTTATCTAATTTTTTTAAATAACATTTTAATTTAAGAATTCTTAATTATGTTTATTTTTTTAAAATTAGATCTTAAAATATCTCCTTTCCAGCTGAAAAAATTAGGAAATCAAAGAAAATTTGTTATTTATAATATTTTAAAATTTATTGTTAGAAAAACTGCTGCATAAATTACGGAAAAACCGGGTCTATTGTTCAGAAAGTAAAATATATATATACATATGAATCTTAATCTAATGAGTGCAATCATATTTTAAACAAGAAGTTCATAAAGAACTAAAATAGCCTACTTTCCTGTTACTTAAATACTGACTGAAGTTCTAATCAGGAAAAAACTAGGTTCCTAAAGTAAATATCATCAACAGCCGTTTCTACACTAGATTTATACACATTAGAAAAAAAAATCGAAACACAGCACCCAGCTATAATTTAAACTTCTAAAAGCCAAAATCAACTATTTTCCTTAATATTCGTTCGCAAATTAATTAAATATTATTTATCATCTGCTCGTGATTTATTTGTAGTTCGAAGAATAAATATTTATTAATAACAAAAGTAATGAAACTACTCCGAACTGCATTAAAAAACAAGAAATGTAAATTAAAACTAAGCATAATTGCATGCAAAAGTATGCCTTGCCGCTTTCTTGGTAGATAATTAATGAATAAACAAGAATCAATGTTCTACATTATGACGTCATTCCAAACTGATTCATGAAAATATTATTTTGCTTCAAATATGTTTAAATAAAGTTTTCTCATAGCCATTGTTGATTTGGCAACAGTGATTTAAATGACTCAAATTGATTTCAATCTAATTCATGGGAAATTCGCCGACAGATAGTAGATTTATGTCCGTCCGGACGTACAGACAGACGGACAAAAAGTATGAAATTGGGTATCTGAGGTCATAGCTTTCTAACAAAAAAGAATTTTTAAGATCCGATGATTAGAACCGATTTTGGAAGGGGGTACAGACAGACAGACAAACGGACAGACAGGCGGACAGACGACGGACAGACAGACGGACAGACAGACGAACAGACAGACAGATGGACATCAACCGCATTTCAATACCTACAGTGATTTAAATGACTCAAATTGAATTTCAATGCTAATTCAATGGAAATTCGCCGACAGATAGTAGATTTATGTCCGTCCGGACGTACAGACAGACGGACAAAAAGTATGAAAGTTGGTATCTGAGGTTTATAGCTTTCTAACAAAAAAAGAATTTTAAGATCCGATGATTAGAACCGATTTTGAAGGGAGGTACGGACGGACAGACGGACATCGACGCATGTCAATACCTACTTTTTCATTTTTTAATTCTTCGAATTAAAAAAGAAAGTAGGCTAAAAATAGACTGTCTGGACCAGATATTACGAGCCGTTGAAAATTGGTAGGGTTATCCCAAGCTTTAAGTCCCACGTTTTTTTAGTAGTTGGACCCTGATCCTGGCTTCGAGTAGGAAATGTTTGGAGACCTCTGGTGTAGCAGCTAATAAAATATGTTTTTAAAAAAGGGAATTCAAAGAATCTAAATCTTATAGGAACAATCCTATCTAAAACATAGACTGCCTGGACAGATTTCGGAGCCCCTTGGCTTCGAGTAAAAAAAATTTGGAGATCCTTTGCTGCAGAAGATAATACATAAAAAATGAAATAAAAGAATCTTAATCTACTAGGTACACTCCTATCTGAAAAATAAGTCTGCCTAGAACAGATTTTGGAGCCCTTTAAAAATTGGCGAAGCCCGGACTATTTCGGTGGCACTGATCCTGGCGTCAAGTAAGAAATGGGGCAGGGATAGCCTGGTCGGTAAGGTTGCGAGTTCGAGTCCCGCTGCCTTCCGAAGACCCCCGTGTACGCTAATGGTGACTGGTGCACGTTAAATCCGTCGTGGTCACAAAGTCCTCCAAGTTCCCATACCAAATCAATACCTCTGGGGGTGACAAGCCCATTCTGGGATCCTCTAGTTGGCCTCTGTCTCTAAAAATTAGATGGATCCACTTATGTGTGTGTTGTGTCTGTCTTACTTGACGAAGGTTTATAAGCGGGTCTCTGACCAAGCACACAAATATGAGTATATGTCTACCAACCAACCAAAGTAAGAAATGTTTGGAGACCCCTGTTGTAGGAGAAGATAAGACACCACGTGTTGATGAAACACGAACGGAGATGATGATCTGATGAGAGAGATACTTTGCGGGGGAGTGGTGACCTCCTCTGAGGATAAAGGATGGGAAAAGTAGAAGGTGGTTGGGATTCAGTGTCTTGGAGCTGTTGGTTCAAACATTGCATTATAAGGTGTGGTATTCAGAGTCGTGGAACTGTTCAACATTGCATTAAGTGGTTGGGATTCAGGTCTTGGAACTGTTGGTTCAAACATTGCATTATAAGGTGGTTGGGATTCAGTGTCTTGGAACTGTTGGTTCAAACATTGCATTATAAGGTGGTTGGGATTCAGTGTCTTGGAACTGTTGGTTCAAATATTGCATTATAAGGTGGTTGGTATTCAGTGTCTTGGAACTGTTGGTTCAAACATTGCATTATAAGGTGGTTGGGATTCAGAGTCGTGGAACTGTTCATTCAAAATTGCATTCAACAAAGTGTTTAGGTACACGGCGTTCGTAACATAGGTCTATGTCTATGACACTACTTTCAACAAAATTCAGTACGACAAAAAATAAATGTTTCAAAAGTAGTTATGATACTTGTGTGTATTATCCTGTCGAAATGCCAATGCTCGCCAAATTCCTTGGCGCTAATTATTTCAGGAAAAAATAACATAATTTATTTAATTAGTTTTTATATTTATTATAATTAATTTTTGTGTTAATTTTAAATTTTTCTGTCGAATGGCAACACAAAAGGGGGAAAATGATCGGATTTAAGTGAAAGTGGTGTATTTTTTCAGAAAATTAGAATTTTCTCTAAAAATGGAACAATTATGAAAAAACTAAGCCTCAGGTGCACACGTTGGTATTAAAGGGAATCTATCTTAAAAATTTCGAATTTCTGAGGGCAGTATAAGTAGGTCTTTTCCGATCCACAAACATACAGACACACTCTTTCTTTTATTATTATAGATAAATTATGCGCATTTTCGTGTTTGCGATAAAAGTTCGCGAGTTTGGTGAAAATGTTCGACTGGATAGTGTATACACAAGTAGGTACCCTGTTTATTATAAAATATTTTTGAAAAAAAAACTTTTTTAATAGGTGCAAATAAAATATAATCATTAAAGTTAATTAGATTTTTCGATAATTACGATTCAATTTCTGTTTGATAGTCATTCTATTTTATTTAACCCAAAACCCAGATTTTTTAGCGACTCATTTTCACAGACCATACAAAGAAAATGAAAGTAAATTCATTAAAAAATTATTAATGAAACCTCATATCAGAATTAAGTTAAAAATTATAAAGAAAAAACGAACATTAAAGCTGTAATTGCATTTTTAACAATCCATTTTTCCATAGGAGAAAATTATAAGCTCCATCGTAAGAGAATTCGATTAGAAATCAAAGTGAAAAAGATCGATTGCAAAGGAAATGCTGAAAATCCATCAATTTCACAAGACAATAGTTATTTTAAATTCTTCGTTAAAATAAACAGAAACAAAATATTCGATTGAAAACTGAGTTTGAGCCCAAAGAAAAAAAAAGACACCGATTAAAACTCGATTCGAAGCCGAAGAAAAAAAGAACGAACCCGTGCTTCACGGAAAGAATTGTTTTTGCTGTAAATCCATTCAATTTCAGCAGACAATAGAAATTTTATTTTAAATTGTTGTTTAAATATACATAAAAAATATTCGATTAAAAAACTGTATTCGAGAACAAAAAAAGACCAAGATACACCCAGGGTTCGAAATTTACATTCGTTAGTCGCAAAATGCAAAAAGTTTTTTCGATTTTGCGACAACAAAATAAATTTAGTTGCATTTATAGCGACTACAGTTTTTTAAAAAATCTTCAATAAGAACTTTTTATATCGTGGTCTCCAAGAATCTTGCCAACAATAATGATCTTAAAATCAGAAATCGTCACCTATCCGAAATTTTTCAAACCATTGCACTGAGCATATACAATCGCAAAAATTCTGCAGTCCTAATATCGCACTACATCGATCTACAACTTGCAAAACTTCGGAGAACTTCTTAAAATCTCCAAATTAGGGCTACTGTAAAATCCTCAAATTGTGGTGATTGTCAAATATAGTAACTCTGACAAAAACTTTTTTAAAAAAAAACTCAGACGACTGTAATATCCACAAACTTCGGCTGTAGTAAATTTTGATTTCTTAAATTTTAAAACTCCAGTTATCCTTAAAATGGCGAAACTCTTGTGATTATATAAAATCGTGAAACTATACGGTGACTCTATAAACACGCAAGTCCGGCGATCTTAAAATCGTCAATTTGTGCACTGTATAGACTCCAAAAATAGTGAAGAAATTTTTCCTAAAGTTTTTTTTCATAATTAAAAAAAATTACTCCTAGGTAATATGCATTTGCGCCTAGTTTCTTAAGTTAGTTAGTCGCACAGATTGCACCCAAATTTCTTTATCGAATTTCGAACACTGCATGGATTACACACTTCATTCGAACTCGAAGAAAAAGAAGACTCGATCCCGGGGTTCACGGAAAGAATCGTTTTCGCAGTCGGATCGGGATATCGGGGTTACGGATGCGAATCGAAAAAGTTGAAACTCGTCATAAAAATTCGATTGTTTTTTTCGGGAGAAGATGAAGCCATGCATGGATTAGGTGGGCGTCTGCCGAACGGGGTCGTCGAACTTTGTTCGACACTTCCCACCATCCGACACGACGGTTAATTGACGAGATCCCGTTATCCGACCGTTCCTCGGGAATGTGCGGAATGCGGAATCGGATTGCGAAAGTGGAGCTTTGGGAGAGGGAAATTAACAGCTAGAACTAATTGCTTTCTTCGGAAATGTTCTGTGTTGTCTCGGAATGAGTTTTAACAATACATAAAAGAAGATTATTGCAACACAATAACAAAGTGAAAGGATAAAGAAAGACCTATGTTACATTTTCCGGTAACGAAATATGAAGAGATTATTTTTATTATTGCGAATGAGAAGGGTATTCCAGAGTAAGATCCGTATTTTTTCTCACGTAGAGTAAAAATCGTCCCTTTATGCATAACCAGCTATGTCAGTTGAAGGATTTATAAAATGGATACAGATGTATATATCCTTTGAAAATAAAGCATTAAAAATACCTCTTTTTTTGCTAATATCTACGATCAAAATCTACATGCACCTGCAAAATTTCTTAAGCTTTAAAAAAGCGGAAATTACGACAACATAGAAGTCAAAATAATAATAATAATATCTGAAAGGACTTACCACATAGGGCACATGGTTGAGGAAGAAGCACAGCAGCGAAGCAAAAGCAACGGACGGCCATCGTAAGTCCGACGTACTTTTTCCGTCTTTGCCATAGGGCCGCCTACTGGCCTGTCTGGAAGGCCTATGCAGGGCCCTGGTACTGCCAGTACTAGACTGGGTATCCAGGGGGCTGTTCATGCCAGTAGGCAAGTCCGGGCTCACGCATTCGGGTGGTGGCAGCTTGACATGAGGCCGACTCCTGTGGATCTCGACTTGGACAGTGCAGAAGACCCACAGGGCCAGAAGGATGGTGTACAAAGAGATGAGGAACACAGAGAACCGGACGTCCCACTGAGCTGGATGCTGGTTGCATCGACCGGACAAGTAATCCGGTAGCAGAGGGTTGGTGCCATCGTTGGAACTTCTACGCGGGCGATGGTTTGCGATTGAAGTTCTGTTAGAGTAGCTAGCAGCTTGCAAGCTAGAATCGTTGGAACTTCTTACAGTGCGCAACCGAGGCTTTGAAGTGGCATCCTCCGGTAGCCCGAATGTGTTTTCCATGGAACCGTCTATAGCTGTCCCGTCCTGTGGTAACCCAAAGATATTTTCGCCAGTGCCTCCTCCAACTGGTTCCAATTCCTCCGGCACTTTATGATCTCCGACTTCGGCAAAGACAGCCGCTACTCCAACCAGTGCGGCCACGACGGCCACAACAGCAATGTGGTACCGGATCTGGTTCCTGCGGACGCTGAACCTGTACCGGTACGGCCATCGCACCGTCAGCGCACGGTCTACTACCATGCTGGCCAGTACAGCCACCTGGAAGGTCCTGGAGGACACTTGACCCCAGCGAACGGCCAGACAAGGAAGACGGAAAGCTGGGCCGCGCTGGACCAAGTTTAGGATGGCGAAGCAGAATGTGACCAGGGAAGACATCAGTTCTGTGGTGGCCAGAGTCAGGAGGAAAAGATCCACCGTCCTCCAGCGACGACGATAAGTATGGAATACGTAAATGGTCCACAGGGCTAGGACAGCCACCAGAGGCGATATGGCGGATGCTACCAGCCAGCTGATGGACACTGGATCCATTGTCAACTATTCTTATTTTTATTCGAAATATAACCACGCGAATCGGAATAGTAGGTAATCATTAAATGGTTCCATTATAGATTGACTTGGAATATTTATTTGATATGAGTAAACTTACTGATATGAGTTTTGACATATTTGCAAGTTAACTACGCGTTTAATAATAAATTATAAATGCGATTTTTTTTTGCAAATAATTCACAACATTAGTTTGTTAAGAATTACTTCCTCATTGAACGGGCCAAGGGCAAATATAGGTTTTAACAATTTCATAAATAATAAGTTATCATCTGCGAGCTAAAGTTTAATAAATGACCAAACAGCTATATAGAATTTTGCGTCTTTTTAAACGTTGCGGTAATAGTCACAAGTTAGTGAAAAGGCTTAGAAAAGAGTTAATATTGTTTGCCTTAGTAGAAAAAGACGTGCAAGCTAATTGGTTTTAATTATTCGGACGTTATTGAGGAAAAAAGTCTGAAATAATGTACTAGTCACTGGCCATAAATATGAATAGGAACTGATGTAGTCAAATCGTATAAAAAAATGAAATATTTGATTTCAAATTAACTATTGAGTAGATCGGAGAGAATTACTTTATAACAAATATTGGCTGGAAATAATTTCAATTAGGTTTTGGGATATTTTATAATTAAAAAGATTTTAGGCAAACGCAATGCTTTTTGTTACTAAGAATGCCAGTAAATTGTAAAATAAATGGAAACGTCATTCTGCTACTAAAAATCATTCTAAAAAAATATTGATTTTGCAAAAATGCATCTAATAATATGTATCAATATAAAATAGAGACTTGCATTTAGAGATGCTATAGCTACCATCACCAAATAACTCAGTAGAAATTATTTTAACATTAAATTACGTCATGATCTTTTCTGTTCATGAAAACTTATATCAACACAAAACCACAAATCTTGTCGATCCATCACACTTTTTAAAATTCACATTAGCTTTACATGTCGATCATAAGTACGCATCCAAAATCATATATCCAAAGTGAACCACAAAAACACAATTATCCGTCACAATTTATATCCAAGAATCAATTTCGTCTATCAAAAACACAGGTACTGAATATAGAAGGCAGTGACACAAAATTATAAAAATCACAATCCACTGTCAACGATCGTAAAGATGTTCGTTTTGTTTACATTTTGTTCCGTACGGACACAAAGTTTGGAACACGAACGATCACGGGACGTTCGTAGTTTCGCGTCAACTTCAGAACTGTTTCGGTTTTCGTTTGCCCGCTTCTTAGCGGCCGAATGGGGTGGGGTGTTTATTCGCGTCGCCAAAAAGTAGTTGGATGGCGCCAAATAAGCGCCAAGCTGTAGTAAAAGTTTTGTACTGTAAATAAAGTTTTTTATGCTACTGTACTGTTTGCGATTTGTTGGTTCTCCTACTCTTATATAATATACATTGTATGAAAAAAAACAATTAAAAAAGTAATTAAAATTTGGGACCCAGGTTATTTTATGTTACTGTTTTGACTTTCAATTACCTAATTTTTTTTGGTAATGAAAGTATTTCGAAAGGGTTGATAATCCTGTATGGAGATTTTGTGTTTTCTACACGTTTCGGAGGATGCTGATTCCGAAAAAGTGGTTTTGGTAGGTTCGTCTTCCGTAATTTTGTCCGTCTGTCTGTCTGAAGCTACTCTACAGCTCTAACTACACCGCTCAAAACAATTATCGACATCTTTTTTTAAAAATTAAGATTTTTTTATATCAATGAACATACACTGCTTTGGGGGATCACTTTGCGTACTTTTGTTACCTTTACACTCCCAATTTTTTATTTTTTATTCTAAATATCTAAAATTTGTTAAATGGATTCATTACGCATCCAGAATGAAATGGTAAAAAAACAGGGTGAGAAATTTTAATTTTTTAAACTAAAATTTATGGGGGAAAAATTAAATTCGTAATTTTTGAATAAATTATAACAATAATTTTTTTTAATTTTTTTTTTTGTTAAAACTAGTAAAAATCAATTTTTAAACATCTAAAAATGCAAGCATGAAGAATCTAGGGTCAATAAATTTAATAAAATTGTTTTAGAGTGAATTTTATTTTACCATGTTTTTCATTTAATTAAAACAAACATTATTTCATTCTTCAAAAGACATGATTCTTCCATCTAACGGTACATTAGTGCGAGCTTAACTAAGTCAGAAAAAACAAGTTGGTTTGTTACAGAATCTAATTCTAATAAAAATGGCTTCCTATGCTTTTTAAATGAGCATTAAATTTGCAGTTTTTTAAATAATTGAAGTACTTCGAATTCGAATTCTTTTCTGAAATTTTCAATGTAATCTAATTTCGATGCTCTGAATTTTTTGACGTATCACACTTGTCCATAGCATTTGTAGTTTGGGCTATGAAAGTGGGTGACGGACAGGCGGAATGAACGATTATAATACCTTCCACTCTTTACGTCATAAACGTAGTGTGGAAGTTAAAATCGCAAGCTGATGATTCCAAATTTAATCATTGGGGTTGAGAGGGTTTGAACCATGCGCTCCCCTAACTATTTTGAGCAGTGTAAAATGGCCATGGACTTCAAATTTTGTACACTAGTTCCCAGTACATGTCGGACGTTACAATAAGGTGAACCTTTGTGGATTACTCAACCTTTGTGCATTGTTTACATTTGGCCTTCTAAATGCAGACAGTACTTGGGGCCGTGGATGTATTATGTACCCTTAGTGGTTAAGGCCTCGTTCTCGGAATCGGAAGGTCCCGCGATCGGGTCCCGATACCCCTGAAGACCCACCGAGCATATGCGGAGTACGTGCTCGTTAAAACTGTGGGTCCGAAAGTCCTGTGGGCTGTCATGGCGCAGTTTCCCACGTACACAGGTCCCTGGAGACTATTTCCTTCCCCTTCAGAGACATTTCTAAATTGGGGAGGTGGCGATAGATGGCAGCATTTGTCATGTATGTGTGTGTCTGTCTTACTTGACTAAGGTTTATAAGCGTGTCTCTGACCAAGCACACAAACCTGGATATATGTCTACCAATTATTCAACTGACAGTACTTCCTTGATAATGTACTCGTCGGCGGTAGCAATATAGTCACTCAATACCGACTTGTAAATAGCACATACATCAATGGCAACTAGCAGTTTTGGCTTGTTCGTAAATGCTTCCTTTCACCACCCGAGACAATTTAGTGTCAATTTAGAGCCCTCTAGCCAATGGCTATCCGTAGTGTATTTAACAAAATAATTTAACTTGGTGAACTCTTGTAGCCAAATCCCGAACTGGGCGAGGTTGACTCAGCATTTCATATCTTAAGTGGGTCGATAAAATGAGTACCAAGCATGCTTGTGAACTAAACGCTGGGGGTCCCGCGTGAGGCTGACCACCTTACCAGGACATATGCCTAGCATCCCAGAGCCCTAGGTCACGTAAGCTGGAATGGGCACGGCAGGCCTTGGCCCTCTAACGGGCTGTTGCGCCGAGGAGTTTAGTTTAGAACTGTTGTAGCCACGAAAACACAAAGATAGGAAAGAAAGAAGTTTGAAAGATGATCGCACCAAGGTTGTCACAACTCTGCCTACTTCAGTGGAGCCGATATCTAGATGCTCTACCGAGGACGTAGCCTTCGCGGTTGGTAAACAATCTACTGGGTATTCCTCCCATCCTACAAGGTGTCGATACCGAATGGTAATTACAGCCCTGCCTACGAGCGGTCGACAGCATCGAGATAAAGCGGGTTTGAAACAAATGTAATAGGGTATTTGACAAAAAAAAATTATTGGCTTAAAATATTCTTATGCCAAAAATATTAGACCCGTGTTTTTCTTTTTTTCAAATACCCCATAAAAAGGGAGAAAAATGAATTTTAAAATTAGGACGAAAAATTACGCCCGAAAACGCTTTGTGGTTGTCACGTGGTATCTATGACGTCACTAGTAACTATAAACAAACTATGAAACACCATTTTGGAATCTACTTTAAGCAAATTTGAACTATCCGCTTCTGTAAAACCTCCTTCCATTACCTATATTATTCTTATTTTAATCGTAAATTAGATTAAATCCAGTTTAATTGCAAGCAACAAAAAAAAAACATCACACCGGTTTGTTTATATATACTAGTGACGTCAGCCAAATCGACGTGTTTGTGATCACAAGACGTACCGGTGAAAAATAAGCCATTTTAAAATGATTTTTATGATTTATTTAAAGATTTATTTTGCAAAAAAAGTATATACGTTTGTTATTTTTGGGTTCAAACTATAAATAATTTAATATTGGAAGGTATTTTAGCGATATATAGTCAAGTATGCTATTAGTATACTATGAATTATTGCTGCTATGAACTCTGTTGAATTTGGTCTGAATTTGAGAGTACTATTGATTGTCTTTTGTTACGAGACGAGAGTTAACTACGAGTTTGCTACGAGCTACGAGAGTTAAAACTCGTCCGAGACCTACTGTGCATTTTTTAGCTTCCACACTACGTTTATAACGTAAAAAGTGGAAGGAATTTATTATAATCGTTCAGTCCGTCTGTCTGTCACCCACTTTCGCAGAAAGAACCATAAGTCCCACAGACAAGTGGGATACGTCATTTTGAAGCAAAAAATTGGACTAGGCTACTGTAACGTACCTGATCCGTGGACCTCTAGCGGCCACTCCAGAAGTTCCCCGCCGAAACGGAACGACAACATAACTTTTTTTTTGTCGACTAATGGAGTAACACGGACTTAGAGATGCTTGTGTCCGAAATCGGACTGATTGATTTGAAAAGAACCTTTTTAACATTTTAAATAGATGCTTTAAAATAAAGAAGCTGAAGTAAACTAACTTTAAAAAAAATGTGTTTTTAAATAAATCTTGGAACTTTGAATGTTCTCTTGTTCGTGTCTTGTAATTCGTTACACTACATCCCGAATTTCATTAAAAAATTTAAATTAGAAGTTTATTTAAAAAATAAATGACTAAAAATTTAATCTACATTCAAATAACATGCAAATTCCATTTTTATTCAATATTTTCACTGTTGCCATTTCGTCAATTGTACGAGAAACTTTATTTAAAATAAAACTCTTGAAAAATATTTATTTTTGTGATATAATTTAATATGGATTGTTGTAATAGCACAATAGAGTTATTTTGATGGTTCATTTTCTATGTATGAAGGAAGATGCATAGATAATTCTAACTTTTTGCATAAAAAATATGCAAAGTTTCGTTTTTAGCTTCCACCGTTCCACACTACGTTTATAACGTAAAAAGTGGAAGGTATTATAATCGTTCAGTCCGTCTGTCTGTCACCCACTTTCACAGAAAGAACCATAAGTCCCACAGACAAGTGGGGTACGTCATTTTGAAGCAAAAAAAATTGGACTATGCTACATCCCGAATTTCATTAAAAAATTTAAATTAGAAATTTATTTAAAAGTAATGGGAATGTGTGTTTCAGAGATTATGTAACGCTCTGGTTTTCATTTTTCTCTGTACTTCAATTTCATTGGTTTCGATTTTATTCTAAAACTGAATGTACTTTTCGCTTCTGAGTTTTTTACAACAGGCAACTGGTTTTTTTTATATCTAGGATCAGAATGCGGAAATAGATTTTAAAAAAAAGCTTTTCTTTCTATGCAAGCTCCCTTTAACAAATGTTTTGAACAATCAACAGTACAGTAAGAAATTAGTATTTAAAAAATTTAATAAGTAAAATATTCTTAGAAAACTCACTTTCGGAATACCAAAAACAAAAGTAATTCCGGGAAAATGAAAACAAGACCGCGGAGCTATTGCCACTGACGACGTGAAACAACCCCATTTCTTTAAAAATGAATTAAATCCTGGTTACCGCCTTGTCATCCCACCTAGTCGGTCTCCTACGCGATCCCAAGCGAGCCTTGACCCTATCCCGACTGTGTTGTGTGTCCCGATGCACTGATGACTGTTGTCGTGCCGCGCAAATTCCATTGTTGTGTTTGAGGAAGTCGGAAGTCCTTTTGTTTGGCAACAGGGTGAGAGTGGTTTTCTTTTCCTTCTTTTCCTTCAAAGGTAGAAAGACAATTCCGATTCCGCCCGTGGCTGAATGAGCCAATGCCACTTGGATCGGGAGAAGGTCTAAGGATATTGTGTGACGTCACATTAAGGGACCTATTTTAGTTTCGTTGGATTTTAGGGGCTGGGGAGCTTAGTCGGTTAAGGCGTCCGCCTTGCATCCGAGAGGTCCCAGGTTCGGCCAAAATAACTGCCGACCTATAAACGGCCCGTGCAGCCAAAAATGTCCGACAAATAATACCCCGTGTAGAGGGAGTGCTCCTAAGCTCCGACGCTGCGTACGATATCGCCCTTAACGGTTGCCTACTCAGGTGTAGGCTCGTCACTTTACTGTGGTTCTAAATTACGACGTCCGTCGCCAATAGCCCTCGTGTAGCTTTAGTGCGACGATAATTTAAACTAACTTCTTCGTTTGGTTTCAAACTAAAATTGAAATAAGAGCTATGCGAGGGCTATTGGAATCGTCATTTTAAACGCATGAGGTGGACCTTCCAACAGGGATCCCTTGATCAAGAGAGATGAAATGGACACAGAAGGACTTGGCCCACTATGGGCTGTAATGCCATCGATTTTTTTTTGTGTACTTACTTATAGACAAACTAGTAGAACAGTGGCGAATTAGTTAGACCGACAAGTTCATAAAATGAGCTCTAAAACTAGTCAGAAATTTATAAGAATACTTTAGCGTACTAGCAGTCTGCGCGCTGTAACAGGTGCGGGTCCGATTCCCGCCTTCGCCCTGGGTGTACTTCCTTTCTCTGTGACAGTAAACAGTCTTTACCTTTAGCGTAATAAAGAAAGTGTAAAATCAATTTGATATTAGAAAAGGAAAAGTGAGAAGGTACGCCCAAATAAAAGACATTAATTATTTAGCTACGAGTAGAACAAATGAATCATTAGAACAAATTGATTTGTTGTAAAAAGATGAAGGGGATTGTCTTAATTGTAATTTTGAAAAATAGTTGAAAGACCTATCTAGGAACTATGAATGGAAGAAGTAACTATTTTTGTACTTTATAATTCTTTTAAACATTTAAGCAAATTTAACTGCATCGTAAGTGTAATTTTTTAAAAATAAAATTATTCCTTTATAATAAAATATCTAAAATCCGTAAGTATTCGTTTCTTCATCAACTTGATATACCATATTGACTTACTTTAGACATACAAATATGAATTGCGTGTTATTCACGTGGCATTCTTTGTGGGAATGTCCATAAAAAAAAATTTATCAAGTATTGAAAGACCATTTGTCTAAACTTCCAACATTGCTTTTTCCCACGAAATTACAGCCGGCATATTGCAAAAGATTCATTGTGATGATAATAAACAATACCCCTAATAAAAAATACGAAATTAAAACTTTTAGAATAATCAGGTCACATCTAGAAACGAATCAACACCAACACCGTAAGTCGTAACACAATTGAATAGCCAAATGTAAGAAAGAGTTTAAGTTCATTGGGTTTAGAGTTTAAGTTCATTCAATTTCCCTCTAGTCTTCTTCCTTTTATCTGTTGTAAGAAAAAGGAGCGTGTAAGGAAAACGTTCCGTAGACTTAACTCCTTTTTACGTTTAGGGATACAACTACTTTCAATTATTTCTTTATATCCATTATTAAGAAATGGAGAAACCTTTATTTGAATAAATTTAATTAGTTTTTATCACATCTAGTGAATTGGTTTGTAGTGAAGAAAAGAGTTGAAATATAGGTCTACGATTTGTTATTCGTATTTAGATCATTTAAATAAAAACGAAATGGAATTTGATCTTATAATGATGTCATGTTTACAGTGAAAATTAAAGAAAGGGCGTTGAACTCTGTGCTAATGCTGGTTTATGTATTTTATATTTAAAATTTGAACTAAACGTGAATTAAGTATATACACTCTCAGAAACGAATACTCAAAAACGACGAAATTTCCCTTAATTTCGACGAAGCCGTTTACTGGCAAATGCTCCGGGTTTTCCTTTCCTCAAAGTGAGCATTTTTATGAGGATTCGAATTTCGTCAAATCTAAGGAAATATTTCGTCATTCTAGTGTCGTTAAATTGAGAATTATTATTTTTTATTTGAGAGTTTAGCATCGTCATTTTTGAGAATGTGAATTTTGTTGTTTTGATAGTTCTAGTTTCGTTAAATTGAGGATTATTATTGTTCATTTGAGAGTTTAGCATCGTCATTTTTGAGAATGTGAATTTTGTTGTTTTGATAGTTCTAGTTTCGTTAAATTGAGGATTATTATTGTTCATTTGAGAGTTTAGCATCGTCATTTTTGAGAATGTGAATTTTGTTGTTTTCATAGTTCTAGTTTCGTTAAATTGAGGATTATTATTGTTCATTTGAGAGTTTAGCATCGTCATTTTTGAGAATGTGAATTTTGTTGTTTTCATAGTTCTAGTTTCGTTAAATTGAGGATTATTATTGTTCATTTGAGAGTTTAGCATCGTCATTTTTGAGAATGTGAATTTTGTTGTTTTCATAGTTCTAGTTTCGTTAAATTGAGGATTATTATTGTTCATTTGAGAGTTTAGCATCGTCATTTTTGAGAATGTGAATTTTGTTGTTTTCATAGTTCTAGTTTCGTTAAATTGAGGATTATTATTGTTCATTTGAGAGTTTAGCATCGTCATTTTTGAGTATATATATACATTTATTGTTTGGACAGCTCTAGTTACGTCGTATTATGTCTAGTTTCATCATATTTGAGCAGATGCATTTTTCAAAAAACTTTTTAAGATTTTATAGGATTTTACTACATCATTTTGTTATTAGTATTTTTCACCCAAATGTAAAAAAAAAGTTATAATTATTTTCCACAGTTGTCAAGTCAGTCACAGTTGTGACTCAAATCCATCGATGTAGCTTTTGAAATATTTAAGGCATTTTATTTAATACAAAATTGTCTATATGCATGTAAAACTATAATAACTAATGTTTATAAAATATTAAAAAGATTCACAGTGTATTTCGGAACCAAAATTTGCTTTGAATTTAAATTATACATTTTATTACATTCAAATCTAGTAAATACACTTTTAAATTGTTCATTTATTTTTACAACAAAATAATATACAACTTTATTTAAATCGTTATAGTATTTATTTATCAATATAAACACAAGTTTCGAATTTTTTATATACATATTGATTAATGACGGTGCCGGTGGGCTGGGAACTTCTGGGCAGAGGCTGGCACTTTATGTTGAATTTCACAAACTGCTGCTTCAATCGTCAATACTTCAATCGTATCATTACAGCAGTTTTTCCTTCTGAAAAATATGAAACATTTAATATATTTTTCATAACTTAATTGGGCCAATCCTTATGAAGGTGAGTGTAAAAACATAAAAAAACAGCTAAAACAACAAATGTAGGATTTGTTCAACTTACAATTTTAAGTGGAATTTTAACACATCAAGTTTACCGAAATTTAAATTTTAGGATTTTTTGGGGGTGGAGGGGTGGAACAGTTTTCTTAGTTATGCATTTTAATCAATAAAATAGTACACAAAATTCCAGGTGGATTATTTTCTCAAACATAAATTTCAGAAAGAACTATTTTAAAAAATAATTTTGTTTAAAAAGTTGGGCTTATTTTAAATTTTATAGCTTCAAATTTAATCTTGCTTTTAAATATTTCAATTAGAGATCCAAATCCCTATTAATGGAGCTTGGAATCAACATAGTCCATGGCATAAAACTGTATAAAATATACTATATTAAATCAATTTTAGTTGTTTTTTCGAGTTAATCTCCTACTTCTCTATCCAATATTTCTTTATTTTTTTTTAAACACACATAAAAATTATGTTGAAAGACGCGAAATCGAAACTCAAAATATTGTTTGCACATATTTACAATCCAAAAACAATAAAAAAATCTAAGCAGTAGAACCTGGTTAAATAAGTTGTTTTACTTCGTAATTCCAAACACTTATGTCCAACGCATCAACTAGTAATTTGGAACTAGAAATTTACGGTGAATATTCTCAAGTGGTCCTGAGTGAAACACACTTAAAAACTTTCTTAATTATCGTTTTCACAATAAAAAAGTATACTATTATTGGTTACATTGGATCACCGGAATCAATTTGCCCAACATAGAACGAACCAACAGTATACCTTATAAGCTACACATCTATTCAACAGTATTAACACAGAACACACATAAAAATATACAATTGATGATTGGTTGGTTGGTAGACATATATTTTCAGGCTTGTGGGCTTGGTCACAAAGACCCGCTTATAAACCTTCGTTAAGAAGGACGGACACGACATACACACACATACAAGACAGATGCTGCCATCTATCGTCACCTCCACAATTTAGACATGTCCCTGAGGGGGAGGGAAATAGTCTGCAGGGACCTGTACCCGTGGGAAACTGCGCAATGACCGACCACAGGACTTTCGGACCCAACAGATTTAACGAGCACGTACTCCGCATATACTCGGTAGGTCTTCAGTTGTACCGGGACTCGATCGGGGGACCTCCCGATCTCGAGACCAAGACGCTGACCACTAGGCTCCCTACTGCCCCATATACAATTGATTAAAGAGCAAAGCAACAGAAACATAGAAGCACATATTAGAGTTGTCAATAAATTGAAATGTATTTTATTTAAATAAATACTAACCTTTTTTGCAAATCTTTACAATGAAGAACTTCGTGTTTTGTGAAGAGGTAGGTTGGTACATGTATTTTCTGGTTTGTGTGCTTAATCAGAGCCCGCACCCGGTACAGTGCGAAGATAGTTAGCTTAATGGCTGCGATCAAGCCTACTAGGCCACCCGGGCCCGAGGTTTCGATCAGTGGTTGCATTCAAACAAACCGCCAAGTTCCAATCCCAGAATGCCACGGTGTGAGATGAATCAATGAGATTCTGTTTCCTCAAAATCAAAATATAGAATCGTCAAATCAAGAACGTTAGAGTGAGGTTTCTTGACGATGGTTTGTAAGCAGGTCTTTGTGACCAAGCACACAAGCCTGAAAATATATGTCTACCAACCAACCAACCAACCAAGAGTGAGGATTCGAGTTTCCGCAAAAGTCACGTGATATGTTGACGAAATAATCATCCAAATCAACGAAATGAAGCTTGAGGATTGATGATAACCGTCAAAAGTGAAAGTATTATTTCTGAGAGTGTATATACTTACATTTTTTAATCTCCATTTTATACAATATGTTATTTTAAATTAAGGATGTGATTGTCACTACAATATAGTTTGGCACATCCATGTTATTATATGATATTGTAAGATCCCCTACGACGGCCATCTCAGCTAATAAGGCAAGAGAAGCTGTATAATCGTGTGTAACGCCGCCTAGCGGTAGCCAAGAAAACTATGTAAATGCCACGCCCTAACAGCAAATTTTTTTTGTTGTTGTTGTTGTTTCTAATGCCACTCGGGTAACCGAGCCCGGAGTAGAGAACTACCCGATTTTAAGGCGAAGTGGGGCGGCTTCCGTTTTTATTGAGCGCCACAAGGGAGGAAGTCCGACTTCTGCTCGCAGCATGACACATCCGTTTTACAGGAAGGTCCCTTTCACACATCCATTCTCACTCACATATCGGAATTTTGATCCAGATCAAAGGCCGATAACCCCCTGATCTGGTACCCCAGAGGTATTAATTTGGTATGGGAACATGGAGGACTTTGTGACCACGACATATTTAACGTGCCCCAGCCACCATTAGCAACACGGCGGTCTTTAGTCGAATACAAGCGCCGACCCAGCAACCATCAGAATTGCGAGCACCGCCGAGGACAGAACCCACAACCCTTCCGATGCGAGCACGACGCTTCACACGACTGAGCTACCGCGGCTCACAAAAAATTGTAATCCATTCCATTACTAACCAGGAAAGAAGACGCAATAAAAATACTGTGTTTTACAGCAGCCCGTCGAAGGTTTCCTTTTAGTCTATCGAAAAATATGAAATAATCACCAGAATCAACAACCTACAGTACTCTGCATCCCCAGAAGCTCTCTGTGATGTCACACTATCCGTCCTTTTTGGGTTGTCCACTATTCCGAAAGAGCGGAATGAAATCTGTTCGGAACCTGAAAGGAATAGTCAACAGTGAGCTAATAGATTTCGTACTTATTCTACGGAAAAGCGGACAAATAGCGTTAAGTCACAAAGAGCTTCTGTGGCCTTGAAATTGAGTAATCCATGGACCTTTACAGAATGATTTCGGAAAAATGTAAATGTATCATTTAGTATTGGTTGAGTTTATATTGGCTACAGCGTGCTATAGGGGAAGAGACACGTTATTTTGAAACCATTCATTTTTTTTACTTTTTAACTAATTAAATCAACTTTATTAGATTATATTCAAGCAATTAATCTCAAAGGATAAAGATTATGTAGTTGGTATTAAATTAAATATTTTAATATAACTTCAATGAAAAAGAATGAAATAGAATTTCAAAATTTGAAAACTCTTTAAATTAATAAAATTTCATAAGAGGTATAAGCCAGTCAGACCAACGGAGAAGTGAAGTGGGCCTATGCCATAGGTCCACAACTACTTAGCGGTTAATTACGAAATTAAACTTTTTCGAACAAATTAAGAAAAACAATCACTTAGTAACATTTCCTAGATAAACTCAATTTTACCATGAAACATTCTAAATCAAGAGAAAACCAGCGGTCGATAAATACAATTCACAAAAGTCATTATTTAATCCTTCCTTTTCCCGTATAATCCCTACTTCCTCAGAATTGCCGACTCCGCTAATCTCCCGGTTTCTCGTCCTAAGCCGAGATTACGCGGGAAAATGTCAATATTGACCGAAGAAGCGGGTCTATAAGTCGCCAAAGTGCGATAACGGTTTGTGTCTGGTAGGAGATGAAACAGTGTAATAAATAAACAGAGGGTTATGAGGTTTGGTATTGACAGGATGAAATTCTTTTACTCTTTCTCAATATCATTTGAGTCTCGAAATGTATGTAGGAAAAACACACAGTAAGATTTCCATCCAATTTCTCCATTCATTAAAATTATATGGAAGAAGTCCAGTTTGAAATATTCTAATGGTTTAAACCGGTTTTTTTTAACGTTTAGGTACTCGTTTAAAGAAAAATAGATTTATAGATGGTGTTAATCCAGATTTTAGGAAATTGGTGTTAAATTTTATTTTTAAAACAATGTGCAAAAAAGTTCACTTTTTTATATCATATTCATTCATAAATCGTTGCGAAAATGACACTTTACGTGCTTACGTAACAGACAGTGCCGAAAGTCGTACTTTCGGCACTAGTGCAGTAAAGTAAATAAGAGTATCTGATTGGTAGAAAAACAAAATGATGTCATGAATATCTCCATGGAAACTAAATGATGGCATGAAACTCACTTATTTCTATTGGTTCATTACTTTTGCATTTTCTAATATCTCCATGGCAACTACAAGTACTACAAAAATTATTAAAGGAAATTAAATAAGACAAAAGTAAGAACACAAATTTCACGCAAAACAATACTTTTATTTAACATGCATATTTATAGTAACATTTGATTCAAAATAGAAAATTATTTTACAACTTTTCTTTTACTACTTTGCATTTTCGAATATCGCCATGGAAACTAAATGATGTCATGAAAATCACTCATTGGTAGAAATACTTTTTTGCACGTTATTATAAAAAATATTGTAAGCAAACACGTGCCAAATAATACTTTATTAAGCTCTTGTCATTATTTCACTCGACCTACGGTCTCGTGAAATAAAAGCCACTCGCTTAAGAAAGTATTATTTTCGGCACTAGTTGCTTAAATAACAATTTTATGACGAAAAATATACAAAAAAGAAGTATAACTAGATTTCGGGAAAAAAACCACACCTAGTGAATTAGAAGTAGAATGAAAGGTTAAAAGTCAAAATTGAGTCGATTAATGGTTTAGTATATAAAGTGAAAAGACTAATAAAAAATAAAAACCTCACTTTTTTTAACTTAAGAAAAAATATTTGCTGTTAGGTATCCTGTCAATGTGGTAGCTTAAAAAAAATTTAGCGGCTAAACTATTTTTATAGTATATCACATTTCAGTTTCTTAGTTCCAACTGCCTACTTATAGCATTTCAACATATCCACTCACGTTTGCGCATGCTCTGTAAAACCATATTTATTGCATTTTTAAAAGTTTCATTGTTTACTTTTTGTTTGTGCAAGTTCGATGCAGTTGCAAAATAAAAATTTTATTTAAATTCTAGTGCTTTTTTGTATTTCTAGTATTTTACAAACTTTTAGAGGATCATAACGAAAACAGAAATATATATATATATATTACTTATTTTTACAAATTAAGAAGGATACTACTGTAAACAGGTTTATGTAATATATGTATAAAAATTAGATTTTTCAACAAATTAGTATGTCGTGAATTCATTATATAAATGAGCAAAGTACTCCTTAGTTTCTGATATAAACAAAGAAATGAAGTTAAGGCTGTTTTAATTCTCTCGTGTAACTAACTGCTCAAGCTCAAAAGTTATTTTCAGCTTACGAGACCCCCCTGAACATATTTATCATGCACCAGTTCCATACTTATGAGTGTAATGTAACTTCTTGTGATTTTAACCCTTTATGCCCCGAATTAAGTTTTGATTTTAATTATTTTTCTTTGAACAATTTAATGATAGCTATTGCAATTAATCAGAATATAATAAGGTAAAAAAAATAGTTGGGATCTAAAATGTACTTTATGCCCCGAATTTATTTCTTTCTTCCTCCTTTTTACTTATATAATTTGTAAATGACACTGACTAAAATGACATTTTGTTGAATGCATATGTGTTACCTTTTTGGTCTTTAATATGTTGAAACCATGCACTGCATTAAAAAAGCCCCACTGCAAATACAAAAATTGTCGACCAAGAACGGGCCAGAGGCCCAGCAAGGTTGGTCCAAAATAAATCTAATACATTAGCAGTTTCCAATGACTATCAAGTTTCTTCTTAAAATCTTCTACTCTCTTCGACTGCACAACATAATCTGGTAAAGCATTCCACTCATTGACGACTCTATTGTAAAAATAATGTTTTCTTACCTCCCTTCTAAAGCACGATTTATTCAATTTCTGATCATGTATTCTGGTCCGGCTATTTAAGGTCAAACCTAAGCCCTCCATGTTTCCCTGTTTTATGAACTTGAATAACTGTATTAGATCCCCCCTAGCTCTCTTATTTTCCAGGGAATACATGTTTAAAGATCTTAACCACTTAATCACTTACTACCATCTATTTTCCCTCGCAAGAACAATGAAAAGTAAAACAACGGCCTTTTAAGTGGTATTAATAAGTACCGTCGGGGCATCACGCGAGTTGGAGAAGGATAACTTAGTTAAAGGTTTAGGAAGAATTTACTCTACCTTTGTAGACTTTAATGTGCTAAAACTGAACAGGTCAATCAAAAAGTGCCATCTTTTCCCGTTTTCTCCAAATCGAGCAATGAAAAGTGAAACAGCGGCCTTTTAAGTGGTACTCTCCAGTACCGTCAGTACATAAAGGGTTGGGCTGTGGGAGCCTAGTGGTTAGCGTCTCGGTCTCGAGATCGGAAGGTCCCGCGATCGAGTCCCGGACCCACTGAGTATATGCGGAGTACGTGCTCGTTAAATCTGTTGGGTCCGAAAGTCCTGTAGTCGGTCATTGCGCAGTTTACCACGGGTACAGGTCCCTAGAGACTATTTCTCTCCCCTTCAGGGACATGTCTAAATTGTGGAGGTGGGGATAGATGGCAGCATCTGTCTTGTATGTGTATATCGTGTGTCCGTCCTTCTTGACGAATGTTTATAAGCGGGTATCTATGACCAAGCACACAAGCCTGAAAATATATGTCTACCAACCAACCAACATAAAGGGTTAATCAACATCCCGCATTATTCTATGTGGTCACCCACTCCAATACAGAGCAATCCTGTGTTGCTTGACTTCTGTGATAGTATGACTCAACTTGAACCGGTGTTTTACAACTCAGCAGTGTTGGGGTCAAGCGCATATATTGCATGTTTCGCCGACCGGTTCGAAAATACTAACAAATAAAAGAAGGAAGAACGACATTTTCGAATGCCATAATCAAAATAAACAGCGGTTAATACTTTTGACCTCAACATAATAAAAAGAGGCGATTTCTATATCATTTTAATTATGTTTGGTATAAAAGATTTTTTCTTTGTATAGGCCGTAATGTAAACCATAAACCGGATTCAGTTCAGATACATCTAAACTTGTATCTTCAACGTTTTTCGAATTCTAATTACTGTTGAGCGGTAAACTATTAGGACGAAAAAAACTTTTTGTATCTTCGATATTCAGAATTAGTGTTACTTTACAAAAAGTAGTTGTTTTTCTTTGACTACAAAAATAGAGTCATTTGCGATGATAATATATTGAAATTATGTTGAAAACTGGTTGTTTAAATAGCTTTTGAGGATTGGGTTTTAAAACCGGGTTACGTATTTCCTTAAGACTCTTTTTTCCTAACGTTAAATTATCTTATCTAGAGTACACCATAATTATTAATTTGTTTTGTTTTAAATTGTAGTCTAACTGAAACTACTTTTTTATTAACTTTATAAGCATATAGAATGTGTTGCTTATCTCCATTTACACTGCAAGATCCCTTAGATAAAGACACTCCCTGGGGGCCGTGGATAGCCTAGTGGTTAAAGCCTCGTTCTCAGAATCTGAAGGTTCCGCGATCGAGTCCCAATACCACTGAAGACCCACCGAGTATATGCGGAGTACGTTCCCGTTAAATCTGTGGGTCCGAAAGTCCTGTGGGCGGTCATGGCGCAGTTTCCCACGGGTACAGGTCCCTGGAGACTATTTCCCTCCCCTTCAGGGACATGTCTAAATTGTGGAGGTAGCGATAGATGGCAGCATCTGTCACTTATGTGTGTTGTGTGTGTCTGTCTTACTTGACGAAGGATTATAAGCGGGTCTTTGACCAAGCACACAAACCTGAATATATGTCTACAAACCAACCAAACAAGACACTCCCAATTTGACGACCGAGCAATACACAAATAGGACTCATATCGTATTCGATGGTCGATTATTATTCATAAAAAAATTCAATCATATTTTCGCTTCTCAATGATTCGGAGCATCCTTACTAACTGTTAGGTTAGGTTAGTTTGAATTATCGTCGCACTAGAGCTACACGAGGGCTATTGGCGCCGGGCGTCGTAATTTAGAACCAGTCAATTGACAAGCCGTCACCTGAGTAGGCACCCAACGCAACCTTTAAGAGCGACATCGTACCGTCACGAGTTTGTAGCATATTTAACGTGCACTCCCTCTACTCGGGGTATTATTCGTCGGACATATTTGGCTGCACTGGCCGTTTATAAGTCGGCAAGTTATTTTGGCGATGCCCGAACTTGGGACTATGCAAGGCGAATGCCTTAACCGACTGAGCTCCCCAGCCCCTCTTACTAACTGTAGAGACCTAAAGCAGCTCCGTTCTGCAAGTATTCGTATACAAACAGAAATTCACTTCCAAGCAAAGAGTTCTATAGTAGGGTAGAGACTGAACCTGGCAACAGCACCATGGACCAACACGGAGACAAAATAGGGTGGCATGAGGCGCCCGATGGCCGAGTTGTTTGGATCGCAGGCCATAACGCTAGCAGTCCGCGCGCTGTAACAGATGCGGGTTCGATTCCAGCCTTTTCCCTGGGTGTACTTCCTTTCTCAGTATCAAAATTATAATTTAACTAGCACTTTTGCCACTCTATTCGGGCTCCGTAGTGAGCCATGGCTGCCGATGGCAGCTCAGTACGAGTCGTTCCTCTACCCTACTATAGAACTCTTTGCTTCCAAGACCCATGACAAATAAATAATTTTGGGAAAGTTGTTGAATGTTTTCTTTCACTATATTGGGCATTTTATTGCATCTAGACCCATTGCGATCGGCCATATGTTCATCAGGCTAGTGAACTTGAGTTTAGTTTAGTTTGAATTATCGTCGCACTACAGCTACACGAGGGCTATTGGCGACGGGCGTCGTATTTTAGAACCACAGTCAAGTGACGCTAGTGAACTTGATAAACCCACCATTTGGTCAGGTTTTTCTGAATTTGTCTACGTTATTATTGTAGTAGCTATAAGGGAAAGTGTTACAGGTTAACTGAAAAAGGAGTTCAGAAAAACGATACATTCATCAGAAGGTGCTGATCCAGAAAGTCGTCGGTCTGCTGCTGCTATACTGTTGTCCATAATAGTAGGCAACGGCAATTACTTTTGGACAACAAGCTCAGTTTAATCCATTGCTGCACATGATAAAAATACACATGTTCGCGCAAGGGCAGTTGCTGTTAGTTGCCATTACCATCGCCAGTTTTCAAAAACGAACAACTCTTAAATGTGGTTGTGGATTTAAGCAGCACAACTATTTTTAAGGACTGTTCGGGTTTTAGAAAAAAAATGATTTAACCAAAAGGTCCGACGAATATACCCCGTGTAGAGGGAGTACATGTTAAATATGCTCCAAAGCCTCGACGAGTCGTACGGTGTCGCCCTTAAAATTTGAGTTAGGTGCCTATTCAGGTGTCGGCTCGTCACTTGAATGTGGTTGTAAATTAAGACAACCGAAACTAATAGCCCTCGTGTAGCTCTAGTGCTACGTAAATTCCACTCAACTCACAATAGGAACTAAAATTTAGGCGCCCATAAAATTTAGATGCCCTAGGCCCGGCCTTATGGTAGTGCAGGCCTTGGCCACTATAGTTATATCGAGAGTCTCTACTCCTTCGCAATTCACACCAAGGACCCTTGGGGTCCGGATGGCCCAGTGGTTTGGATCGCAGACCATTACGCTTCAGTCCGCGCGCTGTAACGGGTGCGGGTTCGATTCCCGCCTTCGCCCTGGGTGTACTTCCTCTCTCTGTGTCAGTAAAAATTATTTCTGTGTGTGTCTTACTTGACGAAGGCTTATAAGCGGGTTTCTGATCAAGTACACAAGCCGGAATATATATGTACCAACCCTACCCTATCAAGGACCTCTTTCGTTCAGTTGCTTATCTCCATCCTCACTGCAAGATTCCACAGATAAACACACTCCCAGTTTGACGAACGCACGACGACATAAAACGGACTTATCGCATGCGTTGTGGGATGGACTGTTGAAAGCAGGAACTGGAAGATGGTAACCTTTTATGATCTGACGACATCTCATGATTGGGTTTAGAAATTAATATTTCAGATGATTGAGTTATAAAATTACATCAGTGAATTTTATCTGCAATGTATAAGGATGGGGGAGGGGCGTGGTAGCCCTGTCGGTAAAGCGTTGGACAGCTTTCAGCCCAGATCGGATCGTAAGCGTTTGGCGCTGGATCGAACCCGGTAGCAGTCACTGCTTTCCTATAGACGGATATATACAGCCAAAATTCGACTAAAATAGCCGAGTATAATGGGTTAAATCTGTGGAGTCCAAAGTCCCGACGGCGTTAGCGAACAAAGTCGCTCGAAGTTCCGTTGGGTGCCCGCTCAGGTGTCGATCTCATCACTTGACCAGGGTTCTAAATTACGAGGCGTAATTGGCTGTGTTAAAGCTCCTTATAAGGAAGGCTAGAAATCGACAGCCGGAAACGATGAATTACCCTCTATAAGGATGGGGATCATTTTGATTATATATGAATTTACAATGGGTTAGGGCCGTAGTGAGCCTAGTGGTCAGCGTCTCGGTCTCGGGATCGGAAGGTCCTGCGATCGAGTCTCGGTACCACTGAAGACCTACCGAGTATATGCGGAGTACGTGCTCGTTAAATCTGTTGGGTCCGAAAGTCCTCTAAGTTCCCATACCAAATCAATACCTCTGGGGGTGACAAGCCAATTCTGGGGATCCTCTAGTTGGCCTCTGTCTCTAAAAATGAGATGGATCCACTTATGTGTGTGTTGTCTGTTGTGTCTGTCTTACTTGACGAAGGTTTATAAGCGGGTCTCTGACCAAGCATACAAACCTGAATATATATGTCTACCAACCAACAATGGGTTGAAATATGTATTTTTCTTTCAGGTCCTTTAAAATATTTCTACATATTCGGAATGTGGTTTGAAAACTCGAATTAAATTAATTTGTGTTAAATAATGACTATATCTCAAAACACACAGTAGGTGCACAGTCAACTAAACTGCAAAAAAATCTTTTTATATTACAGAAAAAAAATCGAAAAATTTAAAGAAAAATACGGTTATTTTCTTTAAACAGCTTTTTTTCTAAAACTATGCTGTTTAAAGTAAAAACAGTTTATTTTGTTTTAACAGAGTAAAGAATAATAGACAGGTATAAAATAAATATATTATCTCTGTAACTTATACGGAAACTTTCTGGAACAACCAGCTAACAGTTTTTTTTTTCTGTAAAAACAACTGGCTTTTTATAGTGTAGTATAGTTTTGGCGAGTCTTCGAATTCTTTCTTTCGCCGGCCGAGGTGAGTTAGAACCTATTCGAAGCCCTCTTTTAAGTCAATAGCTATCCACTTTGCATTTGCCAAATTAATTTAAAGTTCTGACGTTAGTTACAACTCTTATCAAGTTAAATAGAGTCAATATTGGATAACTGTAGGTATGACATAACTGCACACCCATAAGCATGTTAAATACGTCACCCGCTGCTACTCGAATGTAGAGACGACTTTAAGACGTGTGAAAAATTTTGCCTCTTGGGTTACGGCAGAAAAATAGTAAAAAATCTCCCCGCAAGTTAAAATGGAAAACAAAAAGGCAATTTAACGTTCCAACGAACACGCTCTATAGGCCGCGTCTCTATTTTTAATCCTTCTGTGAAGAGGGTAGGGTAGGGTAGGTACATATATATTCCGGCTTGTGTGCTTGATCAGAGACCCGCTTATAAGCCTTCGTCAAGTAAGACAGACACAGAAAGAATTTTTACTGTCACAGAGAAAGGAAGTACACCCAGGGCAAAGGCGGGAATCGAACCCGCACCCGTTACAGCGCGCAGACTGCTAGCGTAATGGTCTGCGATGCAAACCACTCGGCCATCCGGGCCCCTCTGTGAAGAGTAATACACCTAACGAAAATAATTAAACAGATTATTTGACTTTACTACTGTTCATTTTAAGTTGGAGTTCATTTGAGTTGGCAAGGATTCTGAGTAAACTAAACTTCTCGGCGCAACAGCCCATTACTGGGCTAAGGCCTGCCGTGCCCTTTTCAGCTTTCGTGACATATAGGGCTCTGGGGTGCTAGGCATATGTCCCGGTAAGATGGTCAGCCTCACGCGGAACCCCCATTGTTTAGTTCCCAAGCATGCTTGGTACCCATTTTATCGACATACATTTCATCAAGGGATGAAAGGATGGGTCAACCTCGCCCCATTTCGGGATTC
Organism: Oedothorax gibbosus; assembly: GCA_019343175.1. Classification (NCBI taxonomy): domain Eukaryota; kingdom Metazoa; phylum Arthropoda; class Arachnida; order Araneae; family Linyphiidae; genus Oedothorax; species Oedothorax gibbosus. Next base: position 133,981 of record JAFNEN010000813.1, read on the forward strand.
GATCCCCGGACCTGTGGCGTGGCAATGCGAAGCACTACCACTAAGCCACTGGGCCTCAAGGATTCTGAGTACAGCTTGGTTATTTTTAACTGCAATTTTTTTTTAAAGTGAAGTAACTTTTGAGATAACGTGGCACAAGCGGTATTTTACGCGTACTGTAGGGGCCGTAGTGAGCCTAGTGGTCAGCGTCTCGGTCTCGGGATCGGAAGGTCCTGCGATCGAGTCCCGGTACCACTGAAGAACTACCGAGTATATGCGGAGTACGTGCTCGTTAAATCTGTTGGGTCCGAAAGTCCTCTAAGTTCCCATACCAAATCAATACCTCTGGGGGTGACAAGCCAATTCTGGGGATCCTCTAGTTGGCCTCTGTCTCTAAAAATTAGATGGATCCACTTATATGTGTGTGTTGTCTGTTGTGTCTGTCTTACTTGACGAAGGTTTATAAGCGGGTCTTTGTGACCAAGCAAACAAGCCTGAAAATATATGTATACCAACCAACCAACCAACGTGGCACAAGCGGTATTTTACGCGTACTGTAGTGTTCCGCCGCACATGCAATCTTAAATAACATCCACGCCAGATGGCGCTAATTTACTACTGTATTAATACCAGTCATCTACATTATAACAAACACTGTAGTATATAAGTCAAAGCAACCTCGTCTTCACCTTGAAGTACCTTTTCGATGACACGGATTATGTAATATTTTCGGCCACACTGCACGTGCAATGAGGCTTATTACAATGCATCTTTGAAACTTAATGTAAAATAACTTAATCAGCGTTATCTGATTCACTCGGTGCCAAAAATTGTGATAAAAGGTCGGTAATTCACATCGATCTTCAGGCCATCGAGACGCTTTACTGACATAGCAACTCAGCAATCAGCTGATCAGCGTCTATCTGCTTATAGGGTCTGTAAAACACACCCACAACTATGAAAGATTGATGGATACAGTTTTCATCTTGAAGCCTAGTTTCAGGTGGGACAACCCCTCCAAATATAGAAGAAACATCTAGCCTATATGTTTTTTACATTAAATGTATCTTTTAGTATCGGACGTGGTCTATATATCTTACAGATTTTGCGGATTTTCTTTGTTTTGTCTTGTTTAGTCCAACACCCCAAGCTATACCCTATCCTTGAAATCCGTTTCTAAACGCCATATCTTAATAATCGATGCATATCAAGCACATTTATCGGCTTAACCGGAATAAGGATATTTAGAAGAAAACACTAAACTCTTGAAAATTGCAACAATTGCTCGGGACAGGCGAAACCATTAAAATTTTTCTTAGGCTATATACACATTTGAACTCCAGTCTTCTGATAATCCAATTCGCATCAGCAACTCTTAATATATATAGAGCTTGCGGCATGCGGCATCAAAAACATTGTATGCCTTTCGACTAATATTGCTGTATGGCGCACGGTGTTTAAGTTTAATAATGCCTTTTCTACTTGTCTAAGTATATGACGCATGGTTGGGGCCTGGGTGGCCTAGTGGGTTTGATCGCAGCCCATTACGCTAACAGCTGCGCACTGTACCGGTTGCGGATTCGATTCCCACCTTCGCCCTGGGTGTACTTCTCTTTCTGTGTGTCAGTAAAAATTCTGTCTGTGTCTATTTTACTTGACGAAGGTTTATAAGCGGGTCTCTGATCAAGCACACAAACTGGAAAATATATGTACCATCCTAGACCTAGACGCACGGTGGCTTGTTCAATAACGCATGCCAGAGGAGTTATCCAAGTGTGGACATGGAGAAATATGCCCGACACGGTTCAAGGGGGATCAAACACATAAACCGGAACCGTTGGATTGCAAGTGCACAGTCGGCCGCTTTGTCTCTGCCCAAGGCGACGACAGAAAAAGATCCGTTCACTAGAGTTTACGAGAAAGCAACGTTATGCGAATGCTTTGCTTGGATTAGTGAGGGGACGTTCATTGATTATAAATATGCGATTTTTGTCTTAGGGCTGTACCAGACATTTAAAATATCCCTACATGCATGGCTTCCTTATGGGGGAATGGGCGCACTGGACCGCGGGTCTCCAAACTCAAGTGCCTCAGTGTTAATCCAATGGTAAAAAAAACTATTTTCTCTGCCACATTTCTCCGGCTGTATTGAATATTTTAGAAACGGTTTTTTTAATAATGAATGTAGATAACTTACAGGTCTCTATCTTCCCACTTTTTGAAATTGCTTCGAATATTTTGTGTAAAATTATTTATTGAAAATTAAAAAAAAAATATTCGAACCCATTTCAAAAAGTGGGAAAGTCGGGACCTGTAAGTCAGCTCTTCCATTTATCACATAAAAAAATCCGCTTGTAAAAATATTCAATACAGCCGGAGAAATGTGGCAGAGAAAATAGTTTTTTCTCCATAGGATTAACCCTGATGCACTGTACTTTGGAGACCCCCGGTCCAGCGGCCCATTCCCCCTTAATGCAAAATGGCTTAATCAGAATTATCCATCCATTTCTTTTATGACAAAAATTGAAGGTAGTTAATTCACCTCAGTCTTCAGACCATCGAGACGCTTTACTGACTTAGCAACTAAGCAATCCTGATCAACGTCTATCTGGTTATATAAGAAGGTCTGTAAAACTCGCCAACAGCAGTGAAATATTGTTGGATACGATTTTCATAATCTCGAAGTCTAGTTTATTATATAGTCTAGAATATTTCTCTTCATCACTGTTACTGTTATATTTATCTCAGCAACACTGCTCCCTTGAGAGCGTGCATGATATGGTGCAGGTCTATTGTAGTGAAACTTCAGAGAACAAGAATATAACTAGTCTAAATTTCATGTTTTTTAACATAAATTTAATACTTTAATATAGATATTGGAATTATCTTAATTTTTTAAAGAAGTTTATTCCGTTCCCCTAACAAATATTTCCGAATTTCGTTCTTATTCATGAAAGCTTTCTTTCCACCAAAAATTTGCCTCGCTTCTATTAAAATACGAGCATTCCATTTACGAGAAGTATTCGAATAAAAATTCAATGTCGCTCTTTCTTAGGAAATAAAAAATCTGTAGCCAGAAAATTTTGAACGTGCCCCATTCTGCTTTTAGGATTTTTTTTTAAATTGCCAGTTTTGCACAAGAAAAATATCATTAAAATCGGAAATTAATAATGCAAATATATCGTGAGTTAAATTTCCAGTCATTTTGTATTTCTAATGTAACGTTTTCTTCACTGAAAAAATTCTTAAAAATTTCATAGATTTTTTACATTAACCCTTTCTCAATCCCAAGTTTTATTTAATTTTTATTCTAAAATTTTTTATTCTTACTTATCATCCAGAATGAAATGGTGAAAATCATGGGAAAAAACTTCATTTTTAACTAAAATTTAAGGACAAAAAATAATCATAACCTTTCAATAAACTATAACAATAATTTTTCGAAACTTTATTTGTCAAAAATAGTCAAAATCAAATTTTAAAAATCAATTTTTGAACATTTAAAAATGCAAGCATGAAGAATTTAGGGCCAATTTATTTAATAAAGTTATTCCACAGTGAATTTAATTTTTACCGTGTTCTTCATATTTTCCTTTAACTGAAACAAACATTCTTTAATTGTACAAAAGACATAATTCTTCCATCTAACGATACGAAAACAAAATTTATTTTTACAGAAAATATATGCTGAATTTAATAAAATTTATCTCTATAATAATAAAAGAAAGAGTCTGTCTGTGTGTCTGTTTGTGTTCGGATCGTAAAAGACCTACTTATACTGCCCTCAGAAATTCGAAATTTTTAAGATAGATTCCTTTTAATACCAACGTGTGCACCTGAGGCTTAGTTTTTTCACATTTGTTCCAGTTTTAGAGAAAATTCGAAGTTTCTGAAAAAAATACACCACTTTCGTTCAAATCCGATCATTTTTTCTCTTTCCTGATGCCATCGGCTGAAAAAATTAAATAAAACTTTTAACGAAAACATTTAAAATTCAAAAGTTTTATTTTATTCTTTTGCCATTACTTTTAGAAACTAAATTCATTATTTGAAAAATAATTGACATGTTTCAAGTGACGTAATTCCGCCAGTCTTCATTCCTGGATTTTATTGTGGGTTTATTTGATGATTTTTTCATTGAATTTTCTGTTGACTGCATGTATGCATATTTAAGCAATAAATGTATAGTTAAGCTATTAATGAACTATGATGGTTAATAAAGGCCATCGCACTAGAGCTATTAGTTGGTGGTGGTGTAGACATATATATTCAGGTTGGGCTGTCAGAGCTATTAGTGGTTGGGTTGTTGTGGTAGACATATATATTCAGGTTTGTGTGCTTGGTCAGCGACCGCTTATAACTCGTCAAGTAAGACAGACACAACAGACAACCACACACATAAGTGGATCCATCTAATTTTTGAGACAGAGGCAACTAGAGATCCCCAGAATTGCTATAGTGTTTTATGTCTTATTTTTCACCAAAGACGTTGCCAACTCGCCAATTATTAACTAAATTCGTTAGTAGGCGATTTCTTTTATAAATAATTTATAATCTGGTCGGTTGTTCGAAGGTCATTGTGTTAGAGCTGTATAATGGGTGTGGGTAGCTATATCTATTTTCTCGCCAAATTATTTCCCAAAACGCGCCAAATGAGCTAAAAGGTTTTATGTATTTATGAGGGAATTGTGATGACATTTATGAGTGCATTTTATAGCGTATTTTTCATTTTGGAATTTTAAGGCAATGAAACGGGATTTTATAATTTATAACAAGTGGAAACAATAATAAGTTTATGATCCTATAACAGGGTATATGGTACACATATTTGGAATCTATTTGATATTTTTTTATTCCGTGCGAAGAACGGGTATAAATTTGCTAGTTTGAAATAAGTGCGAGTTTAACTTAGTGAGAAAAAAAATCTTGATGTTTGTGTTTCCAAATGGAATCATTGGGAGTAAAAGAGGGGGGGGAATGTCAATGCTAATTTAAATTCAATATTTATCTATTGAAATACCCCTGAAGTTGTTTATCCAATATGTGGACAACCCCTTTAACTCACCACTCGAATACCCTATTAATTACACGGCCGTACTCTATCCTCGCCCGCAATTAGCCTTCCGAATGCGACCTCTGAGTCCTGAGATAATAACCAGAGAAGACGCGGTTTCGTATTCGGGGACAATTGTTCAAAGTTGCGCGAGAAAAAAAAGCGCCCGATTTGGCGGTATTTTTGTCACGTTTCATGCCTGAAATGAGATACCGGAAAATCGTAGGGAGAAGTTTTCGTATTATGAATAGTTTTGAATAGTTAGATAGGGACAAATGCAATTCTACAAGGGGTGTCTGAAAATTTTCGTTGTTGTTATTGCCATTCAGTGTACCATGTCGGATATTTCATATACAAATGCTTTAAACTGTAGTATGTCTAAATATCTTCCCAAAGATTAAATCTCCCCAAAGAATAAATTCAGTGTGTGATCTTCGTAGAATATGTAGATTCATGAGATTTTTTTTTCTCGTGAATAACATTTTGAAATTTTACTAATATATTAATTACTTTGTGCAATCATTTCTTGATTTTTCGTTGAGTAGATTATTCCATGCGATACATCATACTGTTTATAAATCCTGGTTCAAAACGGAATTTGCTGTAAGCCACACAAAACCACCTAAACCTTTTATAAAGCCTACTTTACTTTATAATGCTAACGAATTATTGATATCGTGAAGTTTTCCTTCCGTCTAGTCTGTACCCAGTACAAAATATAGTTCTAACCGCCCAAATTTTAAAACGTCTTGTTGTACAAAAGTTATCACTTAAGAGGCTTTTCTTTCATACTTGTTGTCCGTTTGTTTTTACACTCTGCAGTCCGTTTGTCTATCTGTCCTTTGACGGTCTGTTTTTACACTCTGCAGTCCGTTTGTCTATCTGTCCTTTGACGGTCTGTTTTAACTTCTGTCCTAAAGCGTATCCGATTTATAAATCTTTTTTGTTATTAGATTTGATATCAGAGACCCGTTTTTAATACTGTTACGAAATTTTGTGTGTTCTAAAAGCACGACAGTTCACAAGAACAATTATTTTTATTTCATCATATAAAACACTTTCGCTAACAAAATTCACCATTAGCAACTCTATAACAACAGGAAATTCGATAAACTCCAATAGACAACAACCTCTAAACAAACACAATTACATCACAGAGCTACGCTCAATCTCTTCACTTCAGCAGGAGCAGAACTCCAATCACCCACGTAGTATATGGCGAGGTGTTTTTATAGGCGTTGGCGAGCCTAGAGGGTTTTAAAGGTATTTCTGAACAACGAAAATAGATACAGACTTCAAATTTGATACACGTGTTCCCTGTACTAGTCAGGCGTCAAAATAAAGTTTTCTACAATATTGTGCATGTGCAAGGAGTAGCTGCAATAGACCTTTTTAGGTTTGAAAGTTATTGAAAATACTTTATAAGGTATATATAACTTTTAAATGAGCGTATTGATATATAGTATTACACATCCCTAGTTTTTTTTAAAAGATATCGGTCACCTATCTTATACTTTTTGTGCGTTCGTCTGTCCCTACTATAAGGATTTCTTTGAGTATTTAAGTTAAAAGAAAGTAGGTTATATACGTTATTTTAGAACTTCTTGCTTAATGTTAGATGAGTAAGTTTTTAATTGAAAATATTTTTTAAATATACACCATTATCACTAAAATTATAAACTAAATACTTTGAAGAATAATTCGACAAATGAACTTAATAAAAAGTATACAGAAAGATAGTAAAAGAAACACAAATGCATGTTAATAAAATAAATATTAAATTTAAAAGACTTAAATTTAATATAAAAAAAGATAATAATAATGCAAGATGTAAGTTTTCGCAAAATAAATTTTTAAATAGTTTTTAGATAAGAATAATCAAATTTAAAAACAAACTTTGATATTAAAATAAAGTAAAAATAAGTTGTATGGCAAGATATAGATCCTAAGGTTATTTACGTTCTTTCTTCTTTTCAATTAAGGGTTTAATCAATTTTAAGAAAGCTACTTTAATTTACAGCATTTCTACAACAGTAGAACATGATCGTTTAAACAATTTATTTTTACAATCCTGATGCATAGTACTTTTTTAAAGTCATCGATATTTTAATAAATATTAAGAATTTATAATGTTTTATACTTTGTTACTTTATTTTTACATCAATTATTATAAAAATATTTTAGTTTTACATAACAAAGCAATATCTTGATTAAATTTGTAGTTACCGTATAAGCTGCTATTCGCACTTTCAAGCAAAAATCAGCTTTCCGCTTGCATCTTAATTCCATTTTAATAATTTTAGGAGTTTAGGACATTGCACAAAATGCGTTCGATAGCTTTAGAGATCAAACGTAAAATGGCTTTAAAACGATTTTTGTACCCATAATGCATTTTTTTAACAAAACAGATGCTTTGAATGTTCGCGGTGCAATGTTGTTTTAACGCGAACTGCGATCTCCAATCTCCATAGAGCAGGTGCAACTTTGTTTTAATTATACCATCTGTTCGCTGCTAAATTATTTATCTTTATTACAATAAAAATCAGACGACATTCAAAGTAGACGATATTTATTTTATAAAATGTTAAAACCTTTAACTCCATTTAAATTTAAAATCAAAATGCATTTTTTTCATATTTTGCTAAATGCATTCAAAACCCAGTTTTACGCAATATAAATTTTATTTCATTGATTATATTTAATAATTAAAGTTAATTAGGAAATATTAATTACATTTTGTTGAATTCTTTTTGATTAAAAATATAAAAGAACCATTTGTTTTGCTATTAATGCAAGCAAAAGTCTGAAAATTTTCGCAAACGTGTCACTTAGCACGTTCTTCCACTAAACGATCGTTCTGGAATCGGGCGATTTCGGTGGAAGAAAGTGCTAAGGATCCTTGGCACGTTCTTCCATTGAAAAAGTGACGAAAACGCGTGCACCTACCAACTTCGTATGCAAAAAATATATGAAATCGAATGTTTTCTAAAAAATTTAAAACTGTTATGTTTAAAGCAGGTAATAACATGATCATTGACACAAAAATCTCAATTTTTTCAAAAATGTCACTTAGCACGTTCTTCCACTCAGCTCTTCAATTCTGCTTAGTTTTAGTTTACATTAATTTTTTTAATGCAGTTCGGAGTAGTTTCATTATTTTTGTTATTAATAAATATTTAATTATTCTTCGAACTACAAATAAATCGAGCAGACGATAAATAATATTTAATTAATTTGCGAAAGTATATTAAGGAAAATAGTTGATTTTGGCTTTTAGAAGTTTAAATTATAGCTGATGCTGTGTTTAGCGATTTTTTTTCTAATGTGTGTAAATCTAGTGTAGAAACGATTGTTTATGATATTTACTGTTATGAACCTAGTGGTTTCCCGATTAGAATTTCAGTAAGTATTTAAGCAACAGGAAAGTAGGCTATTTTAGTTCTTTAAGAACTTCTTGTTAATAATTATGTACATTATAACTTTGTAATTTTTTATGTTTAAACATTTTAATATTACTACTTAATTCGGAAACACAGCCTTTAAGGACGTTAAAAAGTATGTTTCTTATGTATTTAATGCTTGGACCAAAGTTACCCGCCCAGATCTAAACCATATCCTAATTTTTTAAACTAACACCAATTTTTTTTTAATTTATAAAATTTAATAAAAAAGCTTGGAAGTTATTCCTAAAAGTACAATACTTAGAATGCATAATGGTTTTGAAGTGTTTAAACCGTTTTAGTAGTTTAATTTTTCTTCTTTTGTAAAAAAATCAATGATTTTGGACCAAAGTTACCCGCACTGACGGTACTGTAAAAAAAATGGTAGATCGTTACTTTGTAAACATCGTATAAGCTTTTAACATGTGCTACCACCATATATATGGAGCAACGTTACACCACTAAATCAGAGAAGGTTTCATGCTATCTACGATTTTATGGTCAATCCGAGGAAAATTAAAGCTTTTTCTTTTTTTTAAAGTTATGCAACTTTATTCAACGTAAAAACAGTGGCAGCACACTTTGAAAGCCTCCACCGCGTTTACACTGTAACCAATTTTTTACAGTGTATTTTGAACTTTTCACTTGATAGTGATTCAAAGTTTCGAGACTGATGTAGTAAAAAAAAAACTTGATACTAAAGCTACATAGCCAAAATAATTCAAATTACTATTATGTAACACGGTAGCTGACTTCATTTAAATGAGTTACATTGAACTCTGTTTGCTCAAAAATTCAAGATGCGAGAACATAAAAACAACACTTTGGCTTTTCTAGATCATTATTTTCGAACGTCAGCCAAAATGATGACTTCACAAAACTTTTTTTTTCTACCGAAATTCACCATTGAAAACAGCTGCTTTCTTTTCTACCTGCTTATTAGAGAATATTTTTATTCCATCAAAACGCGACGAAAGTTTTCCACACAAAAAATAAATAAATGCAAATTTAAATCGCGATTCGATTTTTTAGAACATTAAAAAAAGCTTAATTTATCGTAATCAACTTCGCCAGCTCCATGCGTTGGTTTGGTAACGTTGTAATTGTGAATTGTGTCCAAGCGAAAGCGCATGGTAGTGTGGATTTTCAGATTCCGAAAGTAGGCTCATATCTGAAATAATATCTGAAATATGCGTCTGCAAATTAAAGCTTAATTTATCGTAATCAACTTCGCCAGCTCCTTGCGTTGGTTTGGTAACGTTGTAATTGTGAATTGTGTCCAAGCGAAAGCGCATGGTAGTGTGGATTTTCAGATTCCGAAAGTAGGCTCATATCTGAAATAATATCTGAAATATGCGTCTGCAAATTAAAGCTTAATTTATCGTAATCAACTTCGCCAGCTCCTTGCGTTGGTTTGGTAACGTTGTAATTGTGAATTGTGTCCAAGCGAAAGCGCATGGTAGTGTGGATTTTCAGATTCCGAAAGTAGGCTCATATCTGAAATAATATCTGAAATAAGCGTCTGCAAATTATCTGAAATGTTAAGGCTCACTAATCTGCTCATGGTGGGGCTGGTTTCTGATTACGAAAGTAGGCTCCGATCTAAAATAAGCACCTGCAAATTATCTGAACTGGTAGGTCCATTGAAACCTATCTAATGATTATTATTATTGGCCTTTATAAAGAAAAATAATTTCAATTAATTTTTAAAAAAGAAACTTTTTAATAAACTTTTCTAGCAATTTTTTTTTGATATTTTTTATTACTATTACCAATTTAAAGAACAAAAAACTCTGAAAATTGCAAAATAAATCATTTATACCGTGTAAAAATATATTTGCCTGATTGTGCATTTAATGATTCAGAAAGTCAATCTAAACCATTTTATTTTCATTATATCCTTGCACAAAAACTGTCGAGTTCAACTTACATCTTTGTCAACCGTCAAATCATCGATTTGACATTTTTTGCCTACGTTTACGATGGGGGGTTTGGAAAACGACCAAAAAAAATCAGCTTGGGAAAAAAATCCCGCTAAATGGGACATTTTTTTCCTTATCAGTGATAAATTGGAAAATAATAACTGATGTATATAGTTTTTGCGCCCGTCTTTTCTTATTAGTTATTTGCTGACGACCAAATCTCAGATTTAATAATAATAACATTAAAAAAAAAGTGAACGAAGAGTAATTCCGGTAAAATTAGATTTTGATGGAACGAAATTCTTCTGAATTTCGAAAAGAAAAACTTGTTTAAGTAAGACGTCAAACAGCTGATTCAGCATACGAAAACTTTTTCTTTGTGAGTTTTTTTCTATATTGTTGAAACAAGATTTTTTTTCTCTCGGATGCGCTCTGGTTGTATTGTTAAAAAAAGGTTAACGCACCAAAAATTTGACTAGTTTATGAAAGTTTTTTTTTTTTTTAATTTAAATACACTGCTTCGTATGCTGTTTAAATTTTTATGTTTTTAGGACTTTTTAAAAATAGCTGAAGACCGTTGATCGGATGAAAAAGCGAATATGTAAATACATATGATTAAGGGGGAATGGGCGCGCTGGACAGCGGGTCTCCAAACTCAAGTGCCTCAGTGTTAATCCAATGGTGAAAAAACTATTTTATCTGCCACATTTCTCCGGCTGTATTGAATATTTTTACAAACGGTTTTTTTAAATAATAAATGTAGATAACTTACAGGTCTCTATCTTCCCACTTTTTGAAATTGCTTCGAATATTTTGTGTAAAATTATTTACTGAAAATTAAAAAAAAATATTAGAACCAATTTCAAAAAGTGGGAACACTCTTTAAACAAGATAGTGAAATCCACTCCTATAGGGGAAGTGCATTTTCGGCATCGGAAAGGAGTGGAAATTAACTCAGACTGAGTTAAAACCACTCGTTTTAAGAGTGTAGGACGTAGATTGTTTTCTTTTATTTCTTTTACCCACTCCGCAAAAAGAGTGAAATCCACTCATATAGGGGAAGTGCATTTTCGGCACGGAAAGGAGTGGAAATTAACTCAGACTGAGTTAAAACCGCTCGTTTGTTTTAAGAGTGAAGGTCGGCGGACCTGTAAGTCAGCTACATTTATCACATAAAAAAATCCGCTTGTAAAAATATTCAATACAGCCTGAGAAATTTGGCAGAGAAAATAGTTTTTTCGCCATAGGATTAACACTGATGCACTTTGCTTTGGAGACCACCGGTCCAGCGCGCCCATTCCCCCTTAAAAACTAAAAAAATTTTTAAAAAAATCACAAACGAAAGGCGCAGAAAGCATTCCAAAAACTGCACAAGAACCCACTAAGCTGGTTGCTTCTATATATGATTAAATGAATGGCATATTTGCAAACCTTACATTCTCCAAAGTATAGCTAAGATATAAGGTCCGGCTCGTTCATTGGCGACTTTGTCTGATTGAATTTACAATTATGAAAAGTCACCATTGAACAGACCGGGCCCTATATCTTAGTTACACTTTGGCGATAGTGAGTTTTGCAACTACAACCTTCAAAAACAAATTACCCATCATTAAAGATAAAATAAGCAATAAAACAACACAAATGTGAGTTTAGTTGCATTTAAATAAAAAATTAGTTATGAAATATAGATTTAAAAAGTAAACTGAAAAAACATAACCATATTTTACGACTAGAATTGTTTGGAAGAAAAAAACTATTTGTAAAACAGCTGGAGGAAATAAAAAAAAATAATGAGATACTACTGAACATAAAAATAACGACTGAAACTATTGTGGCAGTTTTCCAATATTGAAAAAAAATATTTCAAGTTTAAAAACTTTTTTTTAACGTTCTCGGATATTGAAAAAATATGTAATTATTTTTAAAAAATTAATCATATAATTTGAAAAGATAAGAAATGTTAAATTATCAAAGACTCATAAATTTTTGTTTAGTGAGTTTTACAGTTTCAGAAATTAAATTATTGTAATTAAAATAATGGACACATTACATGAAACTGATTAAATGTAGAGTCTTATTTCTGCAAAGTACTATGCAATTAATTTTATTTGCTAATATTTTACAATAGCTCATATTAAAAAAAATAACGTGGGTTTTTTTACTTATAGAAAAAAATCAATATTAAACTGGTCACATTTGAATATTTTATAATTATATATTAGTATTAATATTAATATAAGAACACAATATTTTAGTTCAAAACTTTCTAAAACTAATAATTTTTTAGAAGTAATATTCCAATACAAATTTTTAGTTTTAAAGTAATTGAAATGTATTTTTTTTTAAATAACATGTGTCACAAAATATAAATTTAACGTAGCAAGTTGTTTTACAGCGCCATCTCTTCGTTACTATCATAACGAAAACCTCATAATAAAAAAAAAATCAGAGAAAGAGAGAGTAGCTAAACAATAGTATAACCTTACTAAAATTAATGTCACCAAGATAATCAATGTCTAAAACAATTTTATATTTATGATGCTAATATAAAAACAAGTTTTTTTACAAACTAGCTATTTATTTAAAATACAGATTTAAATTTTATAAATTTTCTTTATTCAAAGTTTCCTTATTATTGAATTTAGCGCATTCCTTTTAAAATGCGAGGCCAGGGCCGGATTTCAAAATAGGCTAAGTAGGCTGTAGCCTAGAGCGGCGAATTTTTTGGGGCGGCGAATTTTTGGGGCGGCGAATTTTTGGGGCGGCAAATTTTAAGACCAATTAAAGCGACATTTGGAATAAAAAATGTTCTTTAAAATATTAGTATATTTTATAATAAAGAAAACAAGTAATTTACATTAATGCGTAAACCACAATGAGCCGTAAATTATTAATGAATTCAAGAAAAGAAACGTTGCGTAGAATGAGTATCAAGGGAGGTTCTACTTTTTAACACAATTATTTAAGAGTCTTATAATTACTGAGGATTTAATAAGAAACAAGGCCACTAGTTAAAGACATCTATTCAAATTATCCAGATTACGATTTAATTGAAGAATGCATTCATTAATTCATAATTGAAGAATGCATCATTTTAAAACTCATTGCATCACCAGGAATAGAAAAACCCTTAGTTAAAGGGGGAGAATATTGTGATAGGGGCGGTAAATCGATCGTACACTCTTAAAACAAAAGAGTGAAATTCACTCCTATAGGAGAAGTGCATTTTCGGCACCGGAAAGGAGTGGCAATTAACTCAGACCGAGTTAAAACCGCTCGTTTTAAGAGTGAAGGACGCAGATTGTTTTCTTTTATTTCTTTTACCCACTCCGAAAGAGAGTGAAATTCACTCCTATAGGAGAAGTGCATTTTTGGCACGGAAAGGAGTGGAAATTAACTCAGACTGAGTTAAAACCGCTCGTTTTAAGAGTGAAGGACGCAGATTGTTTTCTTTCATTTCTTTTACCCACTCCGAAAGAGAGTGAAATTCACTCCTATAGGAGAAGTGCATTTTCGGCACGGAAAGGAGTGGAAATTAACTCAGACTGAGTTAAAACCGCTCTTTTAAGAGTGAAGGACGCAGATTGTTTTCTTTTATTTCTTTTACCCACTCCGAAAGAGAGTGAAATTCACTCCTATAGGAGAAGTGCATTTTTGGCACGGAAAGGAGTGGAAATTAACTCAGACTGAGTTAAAACCGCTCGTTTTAAGAGTGAAGGACGCAGATTGTTTTCTTTTATTTCTTTTACCCACTCCGAAAGAGAGTGAAATTCACTCCTATAGGAGAAGTGCATTTTCGGCACGGAAAGGAGTGGAAATTAACTCAGACTGAGTTAAAACCGCTCGTTTTAAGAGTGAAGGACGCAAATTGTTTTCTTTTATTTCTTTTACCCACTCCGAAAGAGAGTGAAATTCACTCCTATAGAGAAGTGCATTTTCGGCACGGAAAGGAGTGGAAATTAACTCAGACTGAGTTAAAACCGCTCGTTTTAAGAGTGAAGGACGCAGATTGTTTTCTTTTATTTCTTTTACCCACTCCGAAAGAGAGTGAAATTCACTCCTATAGGAGAAGTGCATTTCGGCACGGAAAGGAGTGGAAATTAACTCAGACTGAGTTAAAACCGCTCGTTTTAAGAGTGAAGGACGCAGATTGTTTTCTTTTATTTCTTTTACCCCCTCCGAAAGAGAGTGAAATTTACTCTATAGGAGAAGTGCATTTTTGGCACGGAAAGGAGTGGAAATTAACTCAGACTGAGTTAAAACCGCTCGTTTTAAGAGTGAAGGACGCAGATGTTTTCTTTATTTCTTTTACCCACTCCGAAAGAGAGTGAAATTCACTCCTATAGGAGAAGTGCATTTTCGGCACGGAAAGGAGTGGAAATTAACTCAGACTGAGTTAAAACCGCTCGTTTTAAGAGTGAAGGACGCAGATGTTTTCTTTTATTTTCTTTACCCACTCCGAAAGAGAGTGAAATTCACTCCTATAGGAGAAGTGCATTTTCGGCACGGAAAGGAGTGGAAATAACTCAGATGAGTTAAAACCGTCGTTTTAAGAGTGAAGGACGCAGATTGTTTCTTTTATTTCTTTTACCCACTCCGAAAGAGAGTGAAATTCACTCCTATAGGAGAAGTGCATTTTCGGCACGGAAAGGAGT